>VDFB02000002.1:20445082-20582437 GCA_007258455.2 Sequoia sempervirens | reverse complement strand
CTCTCTCTCTCTCATTTTCCCTCTCCCTTTCCCTATCTCTCTCTCGATCTCTCTCTCCCTTCCCCCTCCTAATTATCTCTCTCCCCCTCTCTCTGTCTCTCACTCTCTCCCTCTCTCGCCCCCTTTCCCTCTCTCTCTGTCTCTCCCTTTCCATCTCTCTCCCTCTCTCTCTCTCTTGCCTACCCTCCACCTCCTAATTACTCTTGGATCTATGTGTGCAAAAATCAGATATCCGATTTATAGCACCAAATATTACATTTTAAAATGTTTTTCAAATTAGATATCAAACATGAATTGGGTATCCGATTTGTAGTAATTTGGCATGGGCATTTCTATGGAGCAACGTACTGACACCCAACCCAACAAAAAGTCAACTCGGGATTTTCACATTTTTTGGTGAGTGCAAAATGCTACTTTTTTCATGTTGCCACTTTTGGCCCATCATGATCCTACACATACCCACCTAAATAATTAATAAAATCTCAACCATTGATTTCTAAAAATCTAACAGTTCTAGTGTTATTCCGGAAGTTTCAATTCACAAGTCTAGTACTTCAAAGATTTACTTCTAGAATACAACTATAGCCATCCATTGAAAATTCATCGAACGAACCTTCTTTTAAAACAAACCTTATGCACATACATAATTTAAAATGGGGAATCACTAGGTTGACGAGACTCTACCCTTAGGATTAAAGAGTTAAGATTTAAGGCTTTGTCATAAAATATTTTGGTTTGACTTAAGCAATATTAAACAGTAAACAAGAGCACCAATATTTAAACGGTAAAATATTCAACAGTTCTAGTGTAGTTCTAGAGGTTTCAATTTGCAGATCTAGTGCTTGAGAGATATACTTATGGAATGCAACTACAACCATCCATCGAAAACTCATCGAACGGTTGTGGTCCATAATGTCACATGGTCGCTGAAATTTGGAACCTTAGAACCAAAGTCTAATCAAATTTTTCGAAACCTCTGACCCACTAACTATAAAGATGACCAAGAAATACTTACAACTAAGGTTAGGAAAAGCACCAAAACCCTGACTTTGGTGAATTAAGATAGGAAAGGTGGCAACTCAGGTTAGGAAAAGAACCAAAACCCCGACTTCTGTGAATTAAGATAGGAAAGGTGGCAAAGACGGTGCATTTATGAAATGATGATCGTGGGAAATTTTTAGCAAGTGGACATGACTGGAGGATTGATATTATTTTTATTTGCCAATGTTTTTTTCTTAATCATTTGAAAATAGGTTTAATTCGCCAATGAATTTTATTTTTTAGTTTCAAAAAAAGTTTTAATCGCCAACAAAAAAAAATTGGTTTGAAAATGTGTTTAATTCGCCAATCGAAATACTTTATTGCTTCGAAAATAGATTTTAATTGCCAATGGAAAAAATTTAGTGGTTTTAAAAAAATTGCATTTTGCCAGGATTTTCCACAGACTTCTAGTGATTAGAAAATATTCGCCAATGGACTTTTTTTGTCATGAAAAACGAAAAAAATCTGCCACTAAAATTAATATTTTTATCGTGAAGTATACAAGATTCACCAAGATTTTACACCTTCTCCGGGGGGGTTTCTTAAATTTTTCCTTGGACCTTACCAATGTGGTCTCTCCCAGTAGAATCCAACACCATCCCCTTATAATGAGGTTGAAGACAATCCACCTTAAACATTTTTATTTCATTGGAGTACATATTTTCATGAATATATTGGCATAACAAGGAGAAATGCCAAGCATTGTGGAAGTGGTACTGTCAAGAGGACTCATAATTTAGTTCTTGCTCCCAAACACTAAGTTTGGAGCATAATATAACACTGTTGGGAAACTTTGAACCAATTTCAACACAAAATAAAAATATAGTGAAAAGAAACCTTGTTCTAGATTTTTTGACATCATCAATGGCAATAAACTAGCCAATAACCCCAATAATACCATGAATGATACTTTCATCCCAAAAATATAAAGGGATCTTTGGGAGACTAACCCAGATAGAAACCAAGTTAATAGATTAGTAGCATTGAAACCGGCCAACCATATTTTTAAATGCATAAATACATTGCCAAGAAACTAGGGACCACCTTGAAGAACTTTGGTGCAGTCCTTGATGGATAGGAAGGAGAATAAAATGAATCCAACCATCCAAGATATCACATGCACATACTTGGAGGAAGCCAACAATCAAACACCTAGTTGTGTATAAAATCAATCTTTGGTCTATGACCAAGGTACCTCCCAATAAGAGAAGAATGGAAGCTTACAAGGCTTTGTCCACCCACACATCAAGAATAGTAAGAACATAGTTTCAAAAAAGATCCATGAAAGGGGAGACCACCTCAACACTTCACTCCTGCAACACACTCAGGGGAGGAGAAGACATATAGGGGACACCTTCCGAAATAACCTAAGAAGTAGAAAGAGGAATGAGGGCCACCTCCTAGGAAGGAAACCTCATGCAAAATCCCTCATTAGGACTATGGGAAGGCTCAACATCTACATCACATGCATAAGAAGAACACAACACCAACTCTTGGGGAGGAAGCTCCATACACCTACCACCTCTAAAAGGTAGAGAGGACTCAACAACCACTACACTCGAACTTGCATCAACACACAAAGGAATTGGGACATGGATGAGGGAAATTGAAGTGGGGAGAATAATGGCATAGGGAGCATTGACTCCAACCATATTGTAGCATTTTTGTGGGCACACACCGCATAGAGGGAGAAGCTCACTCAATCTATTCCTGATGGAACCCTCACAATATTATAGCTCAACCCCAATGAGACCTTGTGAAAATGATAGAGTAGGGAGGGGAGTAGAGGTTGATGCCATGGGAAGGAACCCCTTGTGTAAACAAAAATATGTTGTAAGTTCATCCAACAACAAAGCTTTATAAAAAATAGGGAAAATGCCCAACATGGCCTCATAAAGAAGGTCCAACAATAGTTAATCTTCTTCCCCAACACCCCAAAAATACTCTACATCTGCATTCTCCTTAGGTACATCATCATTACCATCGTCTTCATTTAAATAAAATCCCTCACCGTCACCTCTCCAATTCCTCTCATTTTAAATTTTGAACAAGCTTAATAATATTAATTACACCGAGAGGAGTATTACAATGGCATCAACAAGTGTGTGTACATTTTTATTCTCCCTATTTAAATTGGCGCCTACTAACCCGTTGCAAAGTAAAGTATTTATCAATAGATTTATGCTTTTAAATCAATTTTAAAGCAATTTATGGAAATTTCCTTGTTTTAGCTAAATAGAATTAATTGTATGCACTCAAAAAAATTAATCAATATTTTTAATTAGGTATTTGTTTTGATTTTAATCTTCATATCATTGGATCACATTAGGACATTTTACAAGAGAAGCCTATTCAACTACAGTAGATTTGATGAAACAAAAAAAATCAAATAAAAAAAGATTTGATGAAACAAAAAAATCAAATAAAAGAGATTTGATGAAACAAGAAAATCAAATCAAAGAGATTTGATGACACAAAAAGAACAAATAAATAAATAAATAATATTCATCAAAATCTCTTAAATTATTAAATCTATGAAATTGTTATAAACTATTAAAAACACCTAAAAGTGCAATTGGATTGGTGATACACATATACATAAATAGTTTTATCAATAAAGCACTATATAAAACAAATTTAACCAATAATAAATAATAAGTATTTGGTCAATAAAATTATTTATAAATATGTCATCCAACAACCTCTTTAAATACTTATACTAATAATATTTTAATTTTCCATAATATGTTTTAATTTTTAATTATATGAAACAGTGCTTTTTATATGATCATGTTGACTATCATAGCCGGCCATGTTTACTTATTCACATGTTATGCTACCTCTTTATGTTCAGGAACCTCGTCAAACCAACACGCAAGGCAAGGTTCTATTTCAACCAAACACTTAAAACAAAAGTTTCCATTGGAAATGGTGATTCAACTTCATTTCTGTTTGAATTTATTCCTGTAACTAAAGACTAACTGGCATCCATTTTTCTTTCCTCTTATTCAGGGGAATTAGCCTTCTGTGGACATTAATATCTTTAAACCGATCCAATTGGAGGCATGTTCGTTTTTTTCGTTTCTGGATCATAATGCTGTGACGAATACAGTTTGGCTAAGCCCTTTGTGAAGGAAGATCCAAGAAAAGGAGAGGAAAAGGACATCTGCAATGTCTCAAATGTGGACGAGGAAGAGCAGTGTGGTTATCCTGGTGTATGTTGCAGTAATATCAATGATTTGTGTCATTCTATCCTGTATAACCAATCTAAATCAGCCAATTAAATGGCGACCAGGGGAAAGCATTTTTGTCGGAAACTCATGGGTTAAAGGCATCAACCTGGTATGCAGATTCTCATTGCAACTATTGGATCTTAACAAAATGGGTCCTTTCTTGCTGGGAATCATTCAAATTTAAATCTTTAATGCAATCCTTGGTTTGATTATGATGCAGTTTTGAGTTTCAAAGGTGTTGTGAATTGGGTTGTGTACATTTCTTTCATAAAATTGCCAAGCAGTGAGGCATCTGTGGAAGGTTATCATAAACTTGAAAATAGTCATATTTTAGCAGCCATTCATGGTTCTCTTGAATGAAAATTCAAACATGCAATTGGATTAGATCAGTTGAAAGTTAGAGTGCATTAACAAATATGGAACTTTTAGAGTATGATTTTACAATATAAGTGGGTAGCACGATTTGGACCCTGTATTAGTTGATTTTAGTATAGACCAAGAAAAGTGTGTTGCAGATATTGTTTTGTTCAAATTGTGATTCAACAGAAATTAAAAATATATTTGAAGTTTCCTGTGTTGCCAGGGCACTGCTTTTTCAATCCTGTTTGTAGAATTTTGCATGAGTTTCCAAAAATCTATTTATTTCATTAAGAAACTCATGCAAAGTTTCTATGGTTTATGACCTAACTTACCCCTTCCGCTTCCAATACTTGAATTTGAAGAGTTCTGTTTCGTTTCTTGGTTTTCTTTTACCAAAGGTTGGCACTTATTCTTCTTCCCTTTCCCAGTCCCAACGCCCCCAAAAGAAAAAGCCTTTGAACTTTAAAGGTCAAGATAAGAATGTCGAGCCTAATGATTTTCTTTATCCCAATATTTTCCAAAGAATATTGAAGGTCGAGATAGGGTGGCACTTCAGAATTTTGAGACTTGTTGCATGGGGTTTTAGGAAGTGATCTCATGGCATTTGTTTTAGAACAGGGGATTTTATGAGATAGAAAAATTTGTTACAGGATAAATTAGAATCTTGTTCAGGAAATGGAGAGCTTTTATGTTTTCCATTTTAAATTTCTTTAATTATGTGTGCAAGGTTGTACAGTATTTGAAAATAAGGTGATCAATCATAATAAAAAAAAAGAAATGAGGTATTGTTTATCTGTTTCACTGGTGATTGCATCTGTTGCTCCAATGCAAAACGTCGACCTGCAATGTCAAGCTTATCTTTCAATCTTTTGTTTTCTATATTTTATAAACTCAAGGTTGCTTTTTTCGGCTAATGAAGTTAGAGAAGAAAAATGCTATGATTAGAGGCTAACCATGAAGCAAGTTAAATGGTTAACAGTAGCACTCCAAATGTAGTCTTCTTGCACAGTTGAAATATAAATTGAGTTTAATTTTAGTTGCATTAAACTCTGAAATACAAATGACTGTCGCTGCTATGCAGGTCAAAGAACCTCCACAGCTGGAGACAATTTTGCATAAGGTTGATATGGGTGATAAGACAGTTATAATAACTACATTGAATCAAGCGTGGGCAGCACCAAATTCTATGATAGATCTGTTCTTGGAGAGCTTTCGCATTGGGGAAGGAACAGAGAGGTTCTTGAATCATCTGGTTATTGTTGCTTTGGATCAAAAGGCTTATGATCGGTGCATATCCATCCATTCTCACTGTTTTATTCTCAAGACTGAGGGTATTGACTTTTCTGGGGAGAAGCTTTTCATGACCGATGAATATTTGAAGATGATGTGGAGAAGAATTGATTTCCTGAGAACTGTGCTTGAAATGGGATACAATTTTGTTTTTACGGTATGCTTGCCAACATCTCTTTTTTGCAACTCTTATCATCATTTATCTTTAGTAGATTAATACTACTGTTTTTCAGAAATAAATGTAAGTCATTATATGGATTTGAACACTAATGGAAAAAGAATGGTGAACTGTCTAATGCTATGCATACAACCATTCCCAGCTCACAGCTCAGTTGGTAAGAGAGTCAAAAGGGTTTAAACAGTTAAATACAAAAGGAAGGTCATGGGTTTAACTTATGATTTTTGCGACAATGGTACTCCTTTGTTACAAATGGGCAATCTGCTGGACTGTTTAATATTATGTATACAACCATCTACAGTTCAGTTGGTAATAGAGTCATAACAAAAGAGAAGTTATGGGTTTGAACAGTTAAAAACAAACAAAAGGCAGGTCATGAGCAAAACTTATGACCATTCCTTTTGCTACTATAGCATTCCTCTGTCAGAAATGGACAATCCCTTTCTTCTAAAATTTAACTCCACTGCTCTACTGTTTAATGCTATGCATGCAACCAGCTACAGCTCAGTTGGCAAGAGTCGAAACAAAAAGGGAAGTTATGGGTTTAAACAGTTAAAAGCAAAAGAGAGGTCAGGGATGTAACTTGTGACCTTTTCCTTTACTACAAGGATCCTTCCCTGTTACAATCTCTTTCTTCAAAAAGTAAATTCCACTGCTGAACTGTGCTATAAATATAGCCATCCACAGTTCAGTTGGTAAGAGAGTCAAAACAAAAAGGAAAGTTATGGATTTAAAGAATTAAAAACAAAGGGAGATCATAAGTTTCAACTTGTGACCTCCCCTGTTTCTGCTAAAATTAAACTAACTCTTTCTTCTAAAATTAAACTTTACTGTTGGAGTGTCTAGTGCTATGCATACAATCATCCCCAGCTGAGTTGGTAAGAGTCAAAATAACAAGAGAAATTAATAAATTATAGGTTTGAACAGTTAAAAATAGAAGAGGGGTCATGGGCTTATCTTCACTCCCCTGTTACAAATGTACAATCTCTTTCTAAATTAAATAGTTCCTGACAGCTTGAATTAATTTCAAAGAGAGAGCTCTACCAATCTTAGTAGAAAATTACCATCAATTGAACCACAATATTTAAGAATAGCCGTTTCTACAACTGTTTTTTTCCCCAACAATTGCATTTAGGTTTTCCATTATCTTGCTTAAGAAGAACCGTTTCATACAACTGCTTTTCCATAATTACATTTGCGTTTTCTATGTGATATCAGTTTTGGAATTCAATTATCATCACCCGTCTTTTATGAGTGGTAATTGTTAATAGTATGGATTGGTTGACATTCTGACATGGATCATCTTGTGTACAGGATGTAGATATAATGTGGTTCAGAAACCCATTCATGCATTTTGCAACAGATACAGATTTTCAAATCGCTTGTGACGTTTATACTGGCAACCCTACAGATTTGAATAACACTGCAAATGGAGGATTCAACTACGTAAAATCCAATAATCGGACAATACAATTCTATAAATATTGGTACTCCTCACATGAGTTATATCCAGGAAAGCACGACCAAGATGTCCTGAATTATATTAAGCATGAAGACGAGATCAGGAGAATAGGAATGACAATGAGATTCTTGGATACAAGTTATTTTGATGGCTTTTGTACCGCACGCAAGGATTTGAACAAGATTTGCACCATGCACGCCAACTGCTGTATTGGATTGATCGACAAACTTCATAATTTAAGACAAATGCTCACAGACTGGAAAAATTATCAGTCTTTGACTGTTTAAGGGAGGATCTTGCAAAATCAATTATTGAGAAATTCATGGCAATGGAAGTTGTAATGCAACAGTGGGATCAAATCCATAAGGATAGAAAATGAGTATTTTGGAATACTTGTATAATAGAGTCTTCTCATTCTTAGAAATGGTTTTGATTTATTTGTAAAATCTGCTTCTAGGTCACTACAATTTTTTATTTTATTTTTAAATTTAATTCACAATACTCGTCAACTTAATCGATCACCATCATGGTGACAACTTTGTGCTATCACTTATGCTTACATTCGAAGGTGGTAAGCTCCCAAGTGTCTCCGCTTGTGGGAATCAGAGGCATCATATTTCACACATCATTCTTAAAGAGAGTTCATTCTTTCCTCTTGTATGCGATCTCTAATCTTGCTTTTAACTCACGACTATTTATTGACTTAGTGCAATTATAATAGTATGATAACAATTTTTCCATCAAATGTTGGTTCCATACCAACAATACCAATCCTTAGTGTACAAACATACACAAATACATTGGGGTCATATCATGCCATAATCTCAAAGATCATACACTAGCATATAAATATTTAATAATATATATAAAATACACTAAGAGATGTCGTTCTTGAGGTGCCTGTTTTTACATCAATTTCACATAAAAGTGCAATAGGCACCTCGAGAAGGATATCTCTCAACGTATTTTATATATATTATTAAATGTATATGCTAATAGCATTTGTAGCGCAACATGTAAGACATTAAATGAATTAGGGTTAGGGGTCAAGTTAAGGTCAAAATTAGAGTTAGGATTGGGGATAGAGTTAAGGTTAAGGTTAGGGTTAGGGTTTGGGTTAGGATTAGGGTAAGGGTTACAATTAGAGATAGGGTTAGGGTTAAGGTTAGAGTTAAGGATAGGGTTACGATTAGGCTTAGGACTAAGGTTAGGGTTAAGATGAGAGTTAAAGTTAGGGTTAAAATTAGGGTTAGGGTAAGGGGTAGGGTTAGGATAATGATTTGGGCTAGGATTAGGATTAGGGTAAGGATTTTAGTTAGGGATAAGGGTAGGGTTAAGGTTAGGGGTAGGGGTAGGGGTAAGGGTAGGGTTAGGGTCAAAATTAGAGTTAGGTTTGGGGATGGAGTTAGGGTTAAGATTAAGGTTAGGGTTAGGGATAGAAATTTAAATAGGGTTAGAGTTTAGGTCAGGATTATGGTTAGGGGTAGGTTTACTATTAGGGTTAAGAGTAAGGTTAGGGTTAGGGTTAGAGTTAAAGCTAGAGTTAATATTAGGGTTAGGGTTAGGATTAAGGTTATGGCTTGGGATAGGGTTAGGGGTAGGGTTAGGGTTATGGTTACAACTAGGATTAGGATTAGGGTAAGGGTTTTAGTTAGGGATAGGGTTACAATTATAGCTAAGGTTAGAGATATATAGAATTAGGGTTAGGGATGGGGTTATGATTGGAGATTGAATTAGGGTTAGGACTACAATTAGGGTTAGGATTAAGGTTTTGGATACAATTAGAGCTTGAATTAGGGTTAGGGTTATAATTATGATTATGGTTTGGGTTAGGTTCAGGATTAAGGTTAGGGTTACAATTATGATTAGGGTTAGGTTTATGGTTAGGGTTACAGTTAGAAATAGAATTAGGGTTAGGTTTAGGGTTAGAGTTAATGTTATAATTATAATTAAGGTTAGGGTTAGGATTAGAGTGCAGATATTGATTAGAGATAGAATTAGGGTTAAGTTTACAATTTTAATTATAATTAGTTATAGAATTAGGGTGGGGTTAGAAATAGTGTTAGTGTTAGGGTTAGGGTTAGGGTTAGGGATAGGGTTAGGGTTAGGATTAGAGTTAGGATTAGGGTTAGGGTTGTAATTAGAATTAATGTTAGTTATAGAATTAGTGTGGGTTAAAAATAGTGTTAGTGTTAGAGTTACAATTAGAATTAGTGTTAGTTTTAGAATTAGGGTTAGTGTTAGGGTTAGATATAGAATTAGAGTTAGGATTTGAGTTAGAATTATTATGAGTGTTGGGTTTAAGGTTAGAGTTAGAGGAAGAGTTAGGGTTAGGGTTATGGTTTAATTCCAACCCCAACCCTAATTATAATCTTAATCCTAATTAAATCTTACACTTAACCATAGTTATAATCTTAACCTTAGTTGAATCTTAACCCAGGTGATTAAATATGAACCCTAACAATAACCATAATTAAATCCTAATTGAATCTTAACCCTTACAATAATTGTAACTCGAACCCTAATCCTAGTTGAATTCTAACCCCAACCCTAACCCTAACTCCAACCTTTATCCTAGAACCCTTACCTAGATTAAACATCAATTAAATCCTAATCCTAACTCTAATTGAATCTTAACCCTAATTAAATCCTAACCCTAACACTAATTAATCCTCAACCTTAACCCTAACCCTTATCTTATCTTGAAAATCCTAACCCTAAACCTAATAGAAACCTAACACTAATTCTAACCCTATTGAACTCAAACCCTAACCCTAAGATCTATCATAGAATCCTAACCCTAACCCTAATCCTAATCCTATTAAAATTCAACCTTAATTGAACCAAATCCCTAACCCTGATCTATTGAAGTTCAACCGTAATTAAACTTAATACTAACCCTAACCTTAATTCTAACTATAACCCTAATTAAACCCTAAACTTAACCCTAATTCTAACCTTAGTTGAACCCTAACTCTAATTGAATATAAACTCTAACTATAACTTTAGTTGAATCCTAATTGAATATTAACCCTTACCATAATTGTAACCCTAACCCTAATCCTAGTTGAATTCTAACCCCAACTCCAACCCTAACCCTAAACTTTATCCTAAAACCCTTACCGTAATTGAGCATCAGTTGAACCCTAACACTAATTAGTCCCCAACACTAACCCTAACCCTTACTCTAACCCTAACCCTAATCTTAATTTGTAACTCCTAGCCCTAACCCTAATAGAAATCTAACCCTAACACTAACTCTAATTGAATGCAAACCCTAACCCTTGGATTTATCTTAGAAACCTAACCCTAAACCTTAATTAAACCCGATCCCTAACCCTAACCCTATTCTATTGAAGTTCAACCCTAATTGAACCTAAATCTTAATTGTAATTGAACTCTAACCCTAATTGAATCCAAACCATAACCCTAACCCTAATGTTGACCCCAAGACTTATTTTAGAACCCTAACCCTAACTAAACCCTAACCTAAATTTAACCCTAATCTTAATTGAATCTTAACTCTACTCTAGTTGAACTCTAATCCTAATTTAATCCTAACCCTAGGTATGTGCAGGATCATCGTGGCAAAAACAGGCCCTTGAGTCGCAAAAAATTCAAAAAAATCAGAGTTAGGCAACTTGATGTAAAAATTTGAATAAGTTATCTATATTATTTCAAAAATATGTAAGAATAGAATTTGTAGAAAATTGAATGTAGTTTCTAAATTTACTAGGTTTATTTTTTTTTTTTAAATATTTGGTGAAAATTTGAAATTTCAATGCAGTAGTACTTAAATTTCAGGGAAAAAATAAGTAGGTGTTTGTCTAACCACCCTAACCACAATAAAATGATAATATTTTTTATAAAAATTTTAGATATAAGTAGAGGACTCATGTCTCGATGTGATGCATATTTTTTAAATTTTTTTCCAAGTAAATACCACTATGACTTTTTATTACAACATTTAAAAAATATAAAAACTTGTATGTTTGACCACCTTAACTCAATAAAAATTCAGGAAATTCAATTTTTTAATCATATAGTATGTGAAGCATAGAATTCGATGCTGCTTCGACTCAAAAAATGTGATAACGAAAGCTATAGATGTTTTTCAATCAACCTATCACCAAGACCTGAACAGAATTCAAATAGAAAATGAATAATAATTATTTATTAAATTCAAAGTAAATCATAATTTATATTGGTAGAAAGTTAGATTCTCTTTAAAACCCTTTTCGTTTCATCAATTTTGGGTAAAAAAATTCACAGCACATACCCTACACATACCCATTATATCACCACTCTGCCCATCATGATCCCACACATAGCCCCTTAATTAATTATAATACAAACCTTAAACCTAACCCTAACTCTAATTCTAATTCCAACTCTAACCATAATTGTAACTTACTATAATTGCAATTTAACACTAACCCTAATTCTAGCAACCAATTCCAGCATTTAAATTCAACTTAACCCAACCGTAATTAAAACTAACCCTAGATGAACCCTTACACTAACCTAACATTAACCATAACTAGGTAATTATGTCAAACCCTAAAATTGAACCCTAACCCTAGCCCTAACTCTAGTTGATTCATAACCCTAATTCTAACCCTAACCCTAACCTTTACCCCAAGCTTTATCCTATAACCCTAACTGTAATTGAACCATATTGTAACCATAACCTTAATTAAACCCTAATAAAAAACTAACCCTAACCTAACCTTAACCTAATTGAACTTTAATTGAATTCTATTTGAAGCTTAATCCTAATTGATCCCTAACCCTAACCCTATCCCTAATTCAACCCTAGTCCCAATTGATCCTTAACCCTAATTTAATTACATTAATCCTTAATTATATGTAATAATAAATTTATTATATTTTGCTTCAAATTAATTTTATAATTTTAAATTACTTTTGTATACTATAAAAACCTTTAATAAACTTGTAGATTTAAGCTATTATAGTTTGGACGTAAAACTTAGTAAACCTTACATTTATAATATTTCTTTAGAGATATATATTCATTTTGAATAAAATAGAATAATGAATTTTCCTTTTTGTTCAATGTTTTCAATTTTTAAATATATTATATTTTTATGTTTAAAAGATAATTTAGAAACATATTTTTGTGTGTAATAGTAAATTTAGGATATTTTTATTTAATTTTTAATTTTTCAATTTAAATACAATTATTTATATTTTAAAAAGAACACTTGCTTTTCATTTCTTTATAATTTTATTTTTATTCTAATATTAAAAAAAAAAATATTTCCATAATGAACTGAATTTTTTTTTTAAAAAGATTTTCCATATTTTTTAATTTTAAGTATTTTAATATAGAAACTTAGTTTCATATGCAAAAGTAAATTTAAGAAATTTCTTCCATACTTAATCTTCTAACTTTTAAAAATTTATTGTTATGTGTACAGTAAAGTTAAGAGATGTTTTTGATAAGGTAAGCAAGGTTTTGAAAGGACCAAGAACCTTTTACAGAGCTAAAAGGACACTTCCAAACATCGAAGTCTAAAAACTTTGCCAACGAAATAGTACCAGTGGAGACACCACAGTAGCACAATAGAAACACAAACAACACCTAGTTAGCAGAAACTAGGAGTAACAGAACAATCAAAACCAACAATAGTCCCAAATCAAAGAAAAACTAACCCAAACTTGGCACCACAACCAAAAGCAACCAAACACTTAGGACAAAAACTAGTCCTATAGAACCAAGAAATAACCCACAATACTGCAGTCCCAAAAGACTCCCTGAAACCACTAGGCCACAAATCACCTATAGTAGTTGGGCTGCAACAAACCTTTTGCTCAATTTAGACAAAAATGAGCCTAACAATTTCTTACCAAAAGAGGGGTAAGAATCACAAATTGTTGAAGAGATGCATTTAGAGCCAAAGAACAACCCACCACACAACAAGCCCTGAAGAATGCCTGAAACAACCAAGACACAAACCACCTGTAGCAACTAGACTGCAACATACCTTCCACTCAAGTTAGAAAAAATTGAGCCTAACATATTCCCACCAAAAGAGCGATAAGAATAAAAAAAAATTCAGAGATACGTTCTTCAAAAAGCACCAACCAACCAGACACCAACCCCAAAACCACCTCAAAAGGATGGGGCTCCCCTCTATAGGAGAAGAAGAAGTGGGCACCAAAACTACCAAAGAAACCTCCCTCCAAAGCAAGCACACTCCACCTCAATAGGAACCAACAAAGGAGAGAAGCACTTCCCACCATATCTACAACCTCCAGCTCCACCTCAATAGGAGAGGACTCCACCTTAATAGGAGCAATATTCACCTCTATTGAATTCAACATTTTTAGAACATGGTAACAAGAAATAACTCCTATAGAATAGGTAAACACCTCCTCCCAAGGCATCCAAATAGAAGAAACAAAGGGGCCATTAAACAAGACTTCTAAAGGAGCTCTAAAAACAACCCCCATCGAACACACCTACAACAAGGAACTAGCAGCACAAATCCTCCAACACAAACCATTCTGCAACACACCAACAACAAACCCCCATCTCCCCAAAAGTGGACAAAAGATGGTCTCACAAACCTTTAGCCCCAACAACAAGAGGAAAGTTAATGAGGTAAAAGCAACAAACAAGATCACCTCTCTATTGAGCATCTTCAACCAGGGTACCATGTAGCTAGCATTTTTCACAAACCTTCCCCAAAGGCAGCAAAACATTGTTCCCCATAAGGGGCACAAACCAGATCCCATCAAGAAAGAGAGCAACTGGAGCAAAAAACCATTAACCACACTCTTGAACACCACCTTTGCCACAACAGGATGGATGTCCACCTCAACAAGAAGTCAAGAGGGCAAGAAGAGGGAAGAAGCACTAGTGAATAGGGAAACAAAAACGTCTCTCAAGAACGGACCCAACCAAGCAAAGCTAGCAAAGGAAAAACTGCACAAGCACCAAATCCCACCACCAAACTCGACAAGCCACAAGAAGCATCCATAAAGGACAACCAACCACAGACACAACAAGGGAGAAATACAAAGAAGCAACACCTTTGAAACACCCCCGATCACAAATACCACCAAGCATCAAACACACGCAACCCCCACAAACAGGAAGAAATGTACTAAAGGGGTGGAAAGAGAGAACTAGACAACCAACTGCCCACCATGACCAACCCAAAGAGACACCTAAGTTGCAAGAAGCAACCCGTCAGTAGGGAAGCAGGGGAGAAGCTTCTTAGAAACCCAAACCCCACCCAAGCCTCGTTGAGAAGCGCCTCCACACATTGCTGAACAGAGACAACAACCACCAAACCACAGACCATCACAAGAGCCAACTCAAAGGCACACACACCCACAACCAGTAACATTAAGGGTAAGCCATCACAAGTAGCAGGAAGGTAGAAAACAAGAGTCTTCGACGAGGAATGAAGAGCCAAGCCAACAATAGAGGGTGAAACAACACCCTCAGTGAAACAAAAAAGGTAAGGAAAAGGTCGTAAATTCCTCCCAAACACGCCTGACACAAGAGATGTGAGGCAAAGGAATGCAACAAACCAAATCTCTATATCATCTTTGTTAGAATCTGACCCTCCATTGCCATCTTCACCTGGAGAATTCAAATTTGCCAACCCACTCTTCTTCTCGCACAAACGCTCCATTTTTAAGTTGTCAATTTTGTTGATTAAGAGATATGTTGTTCTAAAAAGGTCTTGAATATTTTTTAATTTTAAGTATAATAATATAGAAACTTACTTATATGAAATAGTAAATTTAGAATATTTCTTTTATACTTAATTATCTAAATTTTAGAAACTTATTTTTTATGTCTAATAATTTAACATATATATTTTATAGTTTATCTATTTGAACATATTTGTTTTATACTTTATATTTATAAATAATAACTATTTTTTTATTGGAAAAGATTACTTAAATAAATATACTTAAAAACATCAATCCATATTTTTTCAAGGTGTCTATTACAATTTTATGTAAAAATTTTGCTTATAAATTTTATTTTTCTTTAATTTTTTAGTGTTAAACTTATTTTAATTTTGTAGTGCTAAAATTACTTTTATTTGAAAGAGAAATCCATAAGAACATCTGAAAGATCTCCAATGATATGCTAGTAGGATATGTGTTTAGCAACTTACAAATATTCTTGAGTCCTTGGAAGAACAAGGAAAACATATTGAAGGTTAATCTCATTAGAAGGTAAAAGATATAGTATGTAAAACCTAGTTTCTTCTAAGGAGAATGGTTGTCAAAAAAGGAAGCAGAAGGAAAAGAAGTAGGAGAAGATGGTGAATGCAGGAAAAAAATAAAGAAGGAGAAGATGTGAAGACATGAAAAAAAGGCATTTATGTGGATGCAAGCTCCAGTGATGATAACTAGCGGATTTCAAGCCATTTTCCTTCTTTTATTGGATTTAGAGAATTATATGTATATCCTTAATGCTAAAGTCCTTAATGGCTGAAGCTCGGTCCATGCTTTTCATGTCTTCCTTTCTTAGGCAATAAATGTGTAACCTCCTTGGTCACTTTTTTTTTGGTTTTAAATTGTGAAGGGAAAATGTTCACTAAACAACCTTAAATAACAGGCAATAGAAGGGGTAGATTCATTCTTGAGAGATTTGAGTGCATATAGGCTTATCACATTCATGGGTTAATTGATCCTCTTCAAGGAATTTCAAAGTACAATATTATAGAAAAATGTAAACATGCTAGAAAGGCTCTCGTTGAGTTTGAGGCCTACTTGCTATTTATATTGATAAACAAATTTTTGATTATTTGGGTAGGGGATCTTGAGAAATCAGGTTATGGGTATGACAGTGGTACAAAATAATTTGGAACTATTGTTGAATTTGGAACATTAGGGGCTTATAGAATTAATATTTATTGATCAAGCCTTATATCCCTTCTAGAACATGTTAGACAACAAAAAATCACAATGAATTAGAGTTGAAAAAATTATAGTGCAAAACCAAAAAAATCTAATGACACTTGGAAAAAATCTAAATGTACATATGAATAAATTGAATTGAGGTATCTCCTCAATTTCCTATTCTAGTATGTCGAACAATGTTTAATTTCTACAGGAAACAATGCCAAAAGATAGTTGTTCTCAGTTTGAGAATGAAAAGCCAAAATACAGAAAATGCAACAATGTCACCCAGAATAAAAAGAGTATTTAGACAACCTTCACTCCTCATCTTTGCTTCCCTCAATTTACTCTATTCTCTCAAGCATTTTTTATAAGATTCAAAAATATGATTGTGGTTCTTAGTCCTTGTGCACTCTACCACTCTTTCCAGGATAGCTAGATTATGTCTCCTATTAACATGAGCTCACGTCATGTCTTCCAAGTGCATTCTTAGTTTAGTTATCTTCAAGCTAGTATTATCACCATCTAAAATTCTACACTTCATCACTAAATTACATTGCATAGCTTTGCAAGGAAATATTTTGTGGGGAGGTAATATGGAACCAAAGCACATTACAAAATCCTTATCTGAATGCCAATGCCTCTTTCCAGAAAAAGGAATCCAACTTGAAAGATTAGCAGCTTGTTAAAATTGAATCCTGATCATTAAAGATTAGCAGATTGTCAAAATTAAATCCCGGTCATTAAAAACTTCAAACAACCTCAATCAAAAGCCTATCAAAACAATAATTAAAGAGTCAATTTAAATAGAAGCTTGGAAACAAAATTAAGAATCCAGCAGTGCAAACATAAACTCTAGTTCTCATTTTTGTTTATCATAGACACTTTTCCATACAATATATATAGTAACATGTTGAACCATTTTTTGTTGGAAGGTAGGGGTACAGCCACACAATCACTGCTGTGATAGGATGGAAAAAATAGAGAATAATACATAGAAAATGTACAGAGACAACACAATGTTTGACACAAAAAATGGATTTAATATATTCCTTCTTGCTTTCCAAAATTACAGAGAATGTGCTCTATTTTACACAACAAAATAAAACTTAAACTATTTGGACAGATGTCCAATACAAGTGGTGCTACACTCACACCTAAAACTAAAACTGGCTACAATCATGTAGTTGACACTATCACTGCGATGCATCTGATAAACATTCCATGTTATGTGCTAAACATTCCCTTTTGTCTTTTGCTGTTACAGGGTCTCCACACAAAAACCAAAAAATTGCTTCTCAAACTCTAACAGTTACATACCTTTCTTTTGTTTATTTTCAGCTCATGAGAATGAGCGCTCAAATTTTGAATTTCAAACTTACCTAACACATTAAATGTTGCAGGTATATGTTGGTTGTTGCAAGTCAAATACAACTACAGGAAGATTATGTGGGGCAGGGGAGTATGTCAACTGCTGCAAATTATAATAAGTATTCCAACACCCCCCCTTAAGGTGCAAGTCATATGCTAATCTGTAACTTCCTTTCGGAGATGATCTCTGAAGTTGTCCATAATGCCTAGCCTATCTCTTAGGCATTCAAAACTATCCTTTGGTAATTCTTTGGTGAAGATGTCAACAAGTTGTTGCTCAAATTTGTAATTTTGAAGCTCAATATCACCTTGTTCTACAAGCTCCCTTATGACGTGATATTAGATCTCTATATGTTTTCTTCATCCATGGAAGACTGGATTCTTTATCAAAGCTATTGAGGACACATTGTCACAATGAATGATTGCGTTGTCTTCTTTTTGTTGCTGCAAATCTGCAAGGATCCTCCTCAACCAAATAGCCTGACATGCCGCTACATTTGCTGCAATATACTCAGCTTTTGTTGTACTGAGAGAGACAATAGGCCGCTTCTTGGATGCCCATGAGATTGCACTCAATCCCATGTTGAAGACATATCCTGATGTGCTCTTCCTATCATGCAAATTTCTTGCCCAATCACTATCCATGAAACCAGCTAGCTTGAACTCATTTGATGCACCATACAAAATTCCATAACCTATTGTTCCATTTACATACCTTAAAATCCTCTTTCCTGCTTGCCAATGTGTATCCTTAGGCTTCTCCATGAACCTAGAAATCAAGCTTACTACATACATCAAATCAAGTCTAGTTAATGTCAAGTACATCAAACTTCCAACTATGCTCTTGTAGAGGGTTAGGTTCACATCATTGTTGTTGCCTTCTTTGCATAGTTTTAGACCTGTTGTTGTTGGTGTGCAGGCAGGTTTGTTGTTATGCTTTTTAAACCTTCTTAAAATATGTTTGGCATAATTAGATTGTGAAATAAAAATTCCATGCATTGTTTGATAAACTTCTATCCCAAGAAAATACTCAACAAACCCAAATCTGTCATCTCAAATTCATTTTTCATCACCTCTTTAAAATCAGCAATTTTGTTGTCACTGTTACTAGTAAAAATCAAATCATCAACATACAAAACAACAATTAAGATATCACCTTGAGTTGCTTTGATGTAGAGTGTGGGATCACTGTTGCTTTTTTTGAAGCCATTACTCAATAAATATGAGTCTATTCTACTGTACCACACCCAAGGTGCTTTTTTCAGCCCATAAAGAGCTTTCTGGAGCCTATACACTTTGTCCTCTTTCCCTGGGACTTCATACCCATGTGGTTGCTCCACATACACTTCCTATTTCTGCACTTCATTTAAGAAGGATGACTTTACATCCATCTGAAACACCTTCCACTTATGATGTGCTACAATTTCTATGATTGTACACACAATTTCCAACCTTGCAACTGGTGCATATGTCTCATCATAATCTATACTAGGTTGTTGTTTGTACCCTTTGACAACTAGTCTTGCCTTGTGTCTTTCGATTTTTCCTTCAACTATACACTTGGTCTTGTAAACCCACTTCACTCCTATGACTTGTTTACCCTTGGGTAAGTCAGTTAGCTCCCATGTTTGATTCCTCTCTATAACCTCCAACTCTTCATCCATGGCCTTACACCACTTCTCTTCTTTAACTACTTCCTCAAAATATGTTGGATCACTATAAGAGAATAGAGAAAAATCTAAATTCTCATCAAAATCAGCATGCCTAGTGCTGTCATAAATCTCCCTCGCACTCTTTATCTTTTGTGGCATCAATGATGCGAGTGTAGGGTCTAAATTAGCTTCTAAGCTATTGCTACTATGACCTCCGGAGCTACTGTATTGCTGACTATCGGAGCTACTGCTCTGCTAAATTCTAGAGCTGCTACTCTGTTGTCTTTGTTCAGAGCTGTTGTTTTGTTGAACATAGCTAGAGTTACTATTCTATTGCACATCACCAGAGCTGGTGTTTTCTAATGCTTTACGATAGTTTCTTCCCGAGATACTGCTCTCTTGAGCCCCCCTAAGTTTTTTTCTTTCGGAGCTTCTTCATCATCAAGGGGTATTGTGACTAAAACACTCGTGGTGTCATCCACCATTCCATCCCATGCTTCATTCTCAATAAAAACATCTTTGCTTATCACAACCTTCTTAGTGATGGGATTGTATAGTTTGTAGGCTTTTGATTCTTCACTATAGTTTATGAAGATACACTTTTCACTCTTATCATCAAATTTTTGTCTCTTCTCTTTTGGCACAAATGCATATGCCACACACCCAAATATCCTTAAGTGTTCAACACTCCATTTGTTGTTTGTCCAAGCCTCTTGTGGAATCCTATCATAGAAAACCTTTGTGGGGCACCTATTCAATATATAGGTTGTTGTTGTTACAACTTCACCTAAAAAAATGTGTGACAACCCTTTTGCTTTCAGCGTACTTGCTGCCATGTCTTGAATGGTCCTATTTTTCCTTTCTGCCACTCTATTTTGTTGTGGGGCATACCTAGTTGTAAATTGTTTACAAATGCCCTCATTCCTACAAATTTAAGAGTTCTTTGGAGATGTACTGTCCCCCTGGGTGATCCCACAATAGTGGTTTACAATTTTTGGCCAAACTGGACACTGATTTTTTTTTTTAAAAATCTTCACTTTAGGCACCTATAGCAGCTAGCTAGTGAGGATGATGAAAAACTAGTTTCATGACATTTTGTCTATAGATTCTATATTTTTTCAATTTTTTGGAATTAGATTGCACTTCTTTTTCCATCTCCCTCAAAAACTAGTTTTTTTCAGAAAACAACATTTTTAAAAAGTGACGCTCACCGTATAATGCATAAATTTTTTTCCATGAAGGAAAAAATTCTAATTCTTTCGAATTTAGATTTGTAACTCTAATATCTAGTGTGTCCACTTGGTTAGATAGTTTTTTATAGAATATTTTTTCTTTAATCAAGTTTCGAAGTCAAACCAATTACAATTCAGACATAACATGACCATATAACAAGTAACTTTTTTTGTATATATCAAAATTCATTTTTTTTTGTTGGATCAAGGACTTCAATATCTGGTGCACTCATATTTTTCAAATTTTTTTTTGATAATCTGATATTTTTCCACATGTACATAACAAAGAGCTTGATTTTCGATGAAAAACCTATGTTTAATAAAACTAAAAAAATAGATAGATAATAAAACCAAAATATATTAAAATTATAGTCGTTGGATAGCTCGTTCCGAGGACTACCTGATTTCAGTTGGGTTTGAGAAGTCTCATCCATTTTCGTCCTCAACTTGAGCTTCGAAGCATAAAAATCTAGAATTTCAAATTTCCTGAGGGGGAGAATGAGGGCAAAAGGGGGTTCGCTTGAACCCAAGTTTGAGTGAACCACCTTTCATATTGCATTTTCTTTGTTATTTTTGCGCGGGAAATGTGGGGTCAAAATTAAATGGGTTTGGTCGAACCTGCAAGTTCATACGAACCCCCAAAACTATTTTTTTTGCATGGGGTCATTTTTTTTTTCAGTTTTCCTTCCTCACTTGAATTGTAAACTACTTTGGTGGGTTTACCCCCCTCTATCTATTCTAAGGGATTTGCTATAGTGACCACTCTCCTTTTTAACTGTTGTCTTAAACCATTTAAATTTCTCAAAGGCTTCTAATTTGTTTTTCAAGAAATAGACCCAAATTTTTCTACTGTAATCATCTATTAAAGTCATGAAATAAGTATTTCCTCCTAATGTGGGGGTTTTCATGGGTCCACATAAATCTGAGTGCACTAGTTCAAGAGGTGCTCTTGCTCTCCTAGAATACCCAGATTGAAATGGACGCCTATGTTTTTTTCCTAAAATGCAAGCCTCAAACTTACCATTGCGTTCTACAATAGATGGTAAACCTCTAGCCATTCCTTTCCTAGACAATAAACTCAAACTAGAAAAGCTTAAGTGCCCATACCTTAAATTCCATAGTTTGGATGGGTCTTTGATGACTGTCTTGAATGCAAACTATTGTTCCACCACTAACTATTGTGCGACTATTGTGAGTGTCAATGAACAATGCTATTGTTGTGCTTCTACTATGTCTATCACCAATACTATGTGTATCCTAAGAGGAAACATTATGTTTCTCATCATCTGCATGACTACCATCACTCTCTTGCTTCCTCCTTTGTCAAATATCTTGCATTCCCCATTCTCCATCAAGATTTTGTAGCCATTTTGGACCATTTTTCCAATGCTCAATAGATTATGCTTTATGCTAGAGGCATAATAGACATCTTGAATTTGTTGCCTCTCACCATTCTTGGTTTGAATGCTGACAGCTCCTCTTCTAATGACGAGGACCTTCTCATCATTTCCCATTTTTATTTCTATTTTTATATTGCTATTTATGGAGGCAAAGAAATTTTTGTTACCACTCATGTGGTTGTTGCATTTTCTATCCAAGTACAAACTTCATCATTGTTGCATTTAGCAAGGTTACAAACAATGAATACATTGGACTGTTTGTCATTTTTAGCCTTGTTTTCATTTGCTACATTGGTATTTTGGCCTCCATGGTCACATTGCTTCTTTATACACTTACTAGCATAGTGTCCATACTTGTGATAGTAATAACACTAGACATTTCTCTTTTCATACCTATGATTCGAACTACTATTCTTCTTCTAGTTTTGGTTTGCTGACTGTGAGTTCCTCGGCTCCTCTGTGTTGTCAGAACCTCCTCTTCCAGAATTGCTTCTTCCTCTGCCTCTTTGACCTCTACCTCTTTTGTTTCTTCCTCTTCCCTGACATCTTGCATTGGTTTGAGCCTTGAAAGCTTTCTCTAGGGAAGGAGCATATCTGTTCAACCACTGCTCATGGGTTTGTAGTGAACCCATCAACTCATCTATAGTCATTTTGGAAAAATCCTTTTCCTCTTCAATGGAAATGACTATAGGATCTATAAGAGAGGGGAACCAACCACGTCAAGGCTCCAAGTCACGAAGAGCTGAGAGCGGAGGGCTGCCATAACTTACCTCACTCTAAAAGATGCCTTGGGATAAGGATCAAGAATGATGAGCACTATAATGTACTTCTATCAGTCTACAGACCCTTAACTTAGGTTTGGGATATATGAGCAAGTTTTTAGAGTTTGTACTACACCTTAAACAATTATTTGTCTGAGGACGACAACATAGTTCCTGGACAACAACATGGCACACTGGCGTCTCTCGGGTGCACTGGCCTCTATATGGCCAAAAAATAATAAACACAAAAAAAACTACCTGAAAAACCTACTAATGACCTAGCTAGTTAGTCTAGATGGTAAAAACATAATGAGAAAGTATAGGAAATAGATACTAAAAGGATAAAGCAAGTAAATAAGAACTATGGCGACAAAGATAATCTCACAAAAGCACCTATTTTCCAACTAGCTCCACACGTGTGTGTTGATATTTGTCATTGATGTCATTGATCGATCCAGTATTCTTTCCTTCGGCTTATCCTTTGTTCTAGCAGTGGTGTTACTAATATAAGTTTTGGTCTGGCTCTTTTTAGTATAGTGTGGGATATCTTTTTGCATCTATGCTAACATATCCAACATCTTGTGTAGTGTGGTCACCCGACTCTATCTCTGATGCAAGCCGACTAAGTGGATGTGTAGATATGGTATATATATATATATATATATGAAGCGACATAAACAAATAGGTGCTATAATGTGATATGATATGATACGTGATAGCGATCTATGGATGTATAGTGTGAACTAGTATATATGCTATGGTAGTATAGTGTATAATTTTGAAGATCTTTGTGCTTCAACGAGAATTGTATTCATGAATTTTGCAGATGCAACTATAGCAGTTCAATTTTTGTAATATATACTCTAGTTGTAAGTTGTCTCTCAGCTATAATAGTTGGTTTTTGCATCTAGGGCAGTGAGCCCACCAACAATGAGCCAACCCAATAGTGAGCCACCCCGATAGTGAGCCACCCTATATTCTATAACCGGTTACTTAATACTTGAGAATTAACCCTCTTCGTGGATTTTCCCATCTTGGGCTTCCACGTAAAAATCTTGGTGTTATGTTAGATTTTTTTTTTTGGAAATTTTAATTATGTTATGTGGACATCTTTTTAAAGGTATTAATATTTTTTAGAGGAATAATGATTCACCCCTCCCCTCTTAGTATTCTAGATGTTCAGCAGTGCGTTCACCTACACACAAGCAAGAGGGAAAATTGTTGGGGGTTGTATAGGGGCCTACCTTAGCCAGACCCCCATTTTGGTGTTTCCACCTCCATGGACAACTAGAAAGCAACGGAGTAGAATATGCAATAAAGGAAAGACAAGAGAGCAAAGAACACTACAAGCAATATTATGCTACTCAATCAAATCACAAAGGAGAGGAGTGAAACGATACCACCTACACCCAAAAGCTCACTAGCTAATGGAGGAGAATATGGACTTGGAAAAGTCACCACAACTGTGACTATGATGAAGGGAGGTCTTGTAAGACTCCAATCCCACACTTCTATGGCTTGTGTAATGTGGAGTTGATGGAGTGTTGCTGCAATGTTCACAATGGAAGTGCTAGAATGTTGCTTGAGAGTGAAAGAGTGAATTGAATGAGTGTCTAGAGAGTGAGATTGAATTGCTAAGAGATGAAATGGAGTGAGAATAATTGTTTTTTGAAGGTGGGATGGGAAGAATCTTCCATTTTTGGGTTGGTTGGTCAAAGATGGATGTTACATTTTGACCCCAATCGGGTGTGTAATGCTTTTTCCAACTCCAGACACAAAAATCTATCAAGGACAAAAGTGCACCATGCAGACGTCTGTGCACTGCACATTCATCCTCAACAAATATTCTCTCACTGACACAAAGGATAGATGCCAATTGGATGGAAGGCAATTAGGTGATGTGAAATTGTTCCTTCTAATTTGATTTTCTAAGGTGAGGGTATGTGAAAGGGGAATTTACATAAGGGGTGTAAATTCGATCCTATACATTTTTCCCCACTTTAGTGAGCACAAGTACTGATGAGTGCTTCAGTAAAGTAGATCAAATAGTTAGTAGGATTAGAGATTTATACCTAAACCATTGAGGAAGCATACTACGATCTGGCGAGCTTGAGAGCACAGGAAAGGAAAAGGAATCCATAGGTACTCTCCCTAAGGAGTTTCAAACAAAATACCCCATAGCCCCATAGAACTATGAAGCTACATGAAGTAAACCGAAAGCCCTCAGACCAATGATGGATAAATCTTGCATTATGAAAGCGTCTCACAGGCCTACAAACTTGCAAGGAGGAAACCCCAAAAATCTCTCACATAAAGGGAGCCCCATGAAGTAAGTGCCTTACAAGCCCACAAACCTGCAAGGAGGCATCCCTCAAGTTCTCTCTCATGAGGGAAACCCAGTAAAGTAAGTGCCTTACAGACCTGCAAACCTACAAAGAGGCATCCCCCAAGATATCTCGCATGGAGGAAACCCAAATATGTAAGTGTCTCATAGGTCCACAAACCTGTAAGGAGGTGTCCCCCAAGATCTCTCACATGAGGGAAACCCAGATGTAAGGGGACTCTGTAGAGTCTAAAAGTGGCTTCATAGGCGCACCTACGAAGTGACATGCTAGGAAACGCAAAGCAGCCACGCAGGCTATCAACAAGTTGGAAGGATTTCAAAGGGGTCCCTCAAGAACCTGATGTGAAGAGGGGTCCACTCAAGGGACACGTTGTTTCAAAGTGTAAAAGAGACATTTTTTTTCAAATCGATTCATCATCAAGGAATCCTTTCAAAAGATGTTTACTTCATCAAGGAATTTGAAAGGAAGAAAATTCCCCCTCATGAGGGGAAGGTTAAGGCTTCTCCCATAGGAAAATGCTTCTCCCTTCTCAAAGGAAATTTTTCAAGCTCTTTCTTTGCGAACCCATGATGAAGGAAACACATTTCATTAGGGGTCCAAGTCGATAATGTGATTCTTAAAAAATCTTGCAAAGATTATCAAGAAAAGATTCATTGGCAACAAATACGTTTTCTGAAAATTAAGGCATCATAGAAATGGTGTTGTCACACATGTGAGGGACAACTCAAGCAAAGAAGAGAGAAAGATAAGACAAGAGTGAAAGAGAAAAAATCACAAACAGAGGACACATGGGGATTTGGTTTTGTGAGGTCAGATCTACTCATGCTTATATAAATGATAGCTAACTACGGTCCAAGGCAAAAGATCATCAATCCCAACCAGATCAGGTAGAATGCACGGAAGACAAAGTAAAAATAAAAATTTGGCCTCAACATGGAAGGGAAGCCTAAATTCCCCCAACACTTTGCATCATCCCCAATTTTCCAAAAATCAAACACAAACATGGAAGAATGATGATATAGATAGAAGAAGGTTCACGACACAAAATCACTCCTATATCCAAGCACCAAAAAGGGTGACAAGGGTCATCTAGGAAAATATAGCACAATCACGAGGGAACACATCACAAAACACACACATCTAATCTAAAGATAAAGACGAGGCCTCCCCCTAACACTCATTGACCAAGAGTTCTTTTGCTTCCCAATCTAGATCATTATAAGGGTAAGGAGGATGAGCCTATAGTGGTGGAATATTAAGGGGAGGAGCTTTTGACCCTCCCATAACAAGGGCTAAGGAAGAAGTCCTCACAAGGTCTTCTCCACTAGGCTCTTGTGGAGCTATGGTCAATGATTTCATGAAGATCACCGACAAGGCTAGGACCTCATCTAGAGAGTTGAACATGCACTTTACTAAAGTGCAATGTCATACCTCAATATACGGAGAGGGTTGTGTTTGAGATTCATCGTTTGGCTCACTGAGTGACTCAAGGGTGGTGACAAACTCAGGGGAAGTCGAGACTTGCTCTATTACTAGGATGGAACAAGCTAGCGCAGGATCACCTTTTGGAGAAGGTGGGCTCCTCTTATGCCCTCCATTGTTGGAAGGGCCATCCTCCATCTTCTGATTTGTTGGGGGATGTGAAATCCCCACATATGAGATGAAAGGAACAGAGGAAGAGGTGGAGGAGAAAACTATGACAGATACCACCGAAGTATTTGACATATCCACCAATTTAGGGAACAATGGGATGCCTGGAAGGGACATCAATAGGGGTGGTTCAACCGAAGGATGTTAAAAATGAAGGAAAATTTATAGCTAAATACTTGTAAAATTATATGACTGTAATCCAATTAAAGTGTTCTTTGTCACAATTATCCAATTGTATGATTAATTTGATTAGATACAATTCTTTGTGGATGATTATTTATTTAGATCCATTTTACCATTTGTAGAATAGTAGAAAAAATTTGCAGAAGAATAAGACCAGAAGAAAGAAGCTACACAACATATACCATGGAGAAACCCTTTCGAGAAAAAAAATCCACCAAGAATCAATGTATTATTTAATCTTAGAATAAGATTACAATAATTCCAATCCTTGCTTGAGATGCTTCTTTTGCCTTCAACAAATCTTCTTCACAACCTACAATAAAATCTGATAAAACTCTCTTCAACTTACTTGAGATAAATAGACAATAATGAGCCTTGTAAACTCCAAAAAGTTTACAATTACAAAGCACAATGCTTATCTCACAAAACCCACGCCTATTCTTTGCAAGTAGAGTTCTACCATGAAGAAAAATGTCAAATCAAGTCCTTCATCCATTTGGGTGTCCCAAACTGAAATCATAACTCAACGTTGATTCCAAAGATATCTTATAAGCTTATCCTCAAAGTTGGTGCCCAAGAATGGTCCCACCTTATGAAATATCTTATCATGCAAAAGTGTTAACTCTAAGATGCCAACTTGGGCACCCAAAGTGGGTCCAATTCAATCTTTGTTAACTGAAACATATCTCTCCACCTTTCATGCAAATATCATGCATGAATGATCATCCCCTGTTAACTAAAAGTATCAACCTGTTATCAGCCATGCAACTCAAGTCAACTGAAGTCAACTACATGCAACTCAAAATAACTAACATGCAACTAAATTTAACTGAACCATAACTAAACTAAACTGAACTAAACTGAACTAAACTGAACTAAACTGAACTAAACTGAACTGAAACTGAATTGAACTAAATTGAACTGAATTGAACTGAACTGAAACTAAACTGATAGTGCCACTCCACATACATTGTAATTATCAATCCCTATTTTGTAGGAACAAGACATGCATTACATAAGAGTTATCAATCCATCAAACATTTAACCGATACAAGGTGTGTCCCACCTCCCATGTGTGCGCCCATGTGCTCCTATTTTATAGGATCTCTCCTAGGGTGTTCACACATGTTCCTATTATTTAGAAATAATTACAAATGCTAGTTTACATGTGGATTTGATTCGAATTTAATCGCTTTCTAATCCTAGTGTTGGGGAACACTTTCCAAGGACTTAGGAGATACATGAAATATGTTTAGAATGCAATTAAATGTCATCCTATTTCCAAAATTCTCCCACTTGACATTATACATTGCAATTATTCTAAACAAGGAATCATTATTATAAATCAAGTACAAGATTCAAGGCCAATGGCCTTCCTACACCAAGAGAACTTATCTGTAGGAATTGGTTTCGTAAGATAATCTACAACATTCATTAGAGTGTCGAATTTCTCAATCACTCTCAATCATTTCTCACACAAAGTGATATTGAACATCAACATGCTTAGTAAGAGCATGATACCTAGGATTTTTGGCTAAACAAATAGCACTTTGACTATCACATTCAAGTCTAATTTTCTTGCAATTAAAACCAATACCTTTCCCAAGTCTCTGTAACCAAACTACCTCTTTGGAGGCATGTGTAGTAGCCATGTACTCTGCTTCTGTGGTGGAAAAAGAAACCATTGGATGCTTCTTACTCATCCAACTAGCCACAGCTCCAAAAAAAGTAAACACATAGCCACTTGTCGACCTCTGATTGTCCAAGTCTCCTACCCAATCTGAATCAACAAAACTCTGTATGTCCAATTTTTTGTGCATAATATCAATATCATTAGCACCATGATAAACCAAATAGTAATTAGAAGTACCTCATAAATATCTAAACACCCTCTTAACATAAGTCCAATTTTCTTTACCAGGGTTAGACATAAACCTACTTAGAACTCCCACTTTGGGCTATATCTGGTCTTGTACAGACCATTGCATACATTAAACTACCAACTGCACTAGCATACAAAATTTTAGACATTTCCTGATAATCAAAATCAGATTTAGGACTCATGTCTAAACTTAACTTCGTTCCAACTGGTAAAGGAATATTAATTGGTTTACTATCATGCATGTTAAACTATTTCAAAATAGTATCAACATAGTTTCTTTGACTTAAGAAAAGCTTTATGTTACCTCTATCTTTATTGATCTCCATGCCAAGGATATATTTTGCAGCTCCTAGATCTTTCATCTCAAATGTGTTAGAGAGTTGTGCTTTCAATTCTGTGATGATTACCTTGTTGTTACCAATAAACAACATGTCATCTACATACAAGATAATAATTAAAAGCTAATCATCAATACATTTCATGTAAACACAATGATCTTCCTCACTCCTAACATAACCAATTTTCAATGCAAAAACATCAAACCTCTAGTACCACATTCTCGTTGATTGTTTCAATCCATATAAAGATCTCTTTAACCTGCAAACCAATTCTTCTTTTCCTTTTACAACAAAACCATCAAGTTGCTTCATATAAATCTCCTCGTTAAGATTCCCATGCAAAAAAGAAGTTTTCACATCCATTTGCTCTATCTCAAAATCATAAGCAGCAACAATAAATAAAAAGAATCTAATATAAGTTAATTTAGCAATAGGAGAGAAAATTTCATTAAAGTTAACTCCCTCTCTCTAAGAGTAGCCCTTGGCTACTAATCTAGCCTTGTACCTTTCGAGATTATCATCTACACCAATTTTCTTTTTAAAGATCCATTTACAACCAATGGCCTTTCTTCCTTTGGGAAAACTCTCTAGATCCCATGTGTCACAAGTATCCAAGGATTTCATTTCCTCATGCATAGCTTGTGACCAAAGCTTATTCTCATCCTAAGGCAAAGCTTCCCTATAAGAACTAGGTTCATCATTAGTACTCATTAAAGAAAATATACAAAAAAAATCAAGTGGACTATACCTATCAATGAGATTCTGTTGTCTTGTGGATCTTCACAAAGGTGTTTCTTCTTGTTCCTCAATATGCTCATGATCATGAGCATCTATCTTAGAAGAACTCTGTGAACTCTCTTCATGCAATCCATCCAATTGTTCTTCAACATGTGCATCTTCTTGCTTCTCAGTATCTGTCTCAAAATGCACTAGTCGAGAAGTATCCATCTCCTTTGGTTCTTCTTCTCCTGAATAAGTTCTAAATTCCCTAAAAATCACATCTCTAGATAAAGTAATTTTTCAGGTTAGAGGATTCCAAAGCTTATAACCTTTTAAATTTTGACCATAACCTATGAATATGCATTTATGTTCTTTTGGATCTAATTTAGATCACTTTTCTTTAGGCACATGAGCAAAAGCCTCACAACCAAAGATCCTTAAATGTGCAACACTAGGTTTTCTACCTAACCACATTTCATAAGGATTTTTATCTTCAATAGATGAACTAGGGTATCTATTTATTAAATAACAAGAAGTACATACAACCTCATCCCAAAGGCACTGATCTAGCTTAGCATTACTTAACATACTCCTAGCTCTTTCCATTAAGGTTTGGTTCATCCTTTCTACTACTCCATTTTGTTGAGGTGTATATGGAATGGTTTTTTGTCTCACAATTCTTGCATGCTTACAATAATCATCAAATTCCCTAGAACAATATTCACCACCATTATCTGATCTCAACACTTTTATCTTATGATTTGATTGTCTCTCAACTAAAGCCTTAACTTATTTAAACTTATTAAACATGTATCATATTTGTTATGCATAAAATAAATCCAAGTATATCTTGAGACATCATCAATAAATGTGAGATAATATCTATATTTTCCAATAGAGTCAATATCCACAGGACCCAGAACATCTGAATGAATAATCTCTAATAATCTTTTAGCTTTATTTGTTCCTTTAGGAAATGAAGATCTAGATTGCTTTCCAAACACACAGTGCTCACAAAAGTCATTTTTGCCAATATTATAATTAGGAATACCGTCAACCAATTTCTTATTAAGAATGGTCCTAAGACCTTTTTCACCTATGTGGCCCAATCTACGATGCCACAACATACATGTATTTTCAGCTTTAGTTACATTGGCTGATTTATTCAAATTGGAGGTATCAAGCCTAAACAAAGTCCTAATCTGAGATCCTTTAACAACCACCATATTCCCTTTCACCAATGTGCAACCATATTTATTAAATGTCACATACATTCTAGAATCTTTGAACTTAGACATAGAAAGTAGATTTCTATCAAGTACTGGAATATGTAAAACATCATTAAGGGTATTGACTGTACCATCACTGAAACAAAAATTTACCTCTCCTTTGCCCACAATCTTTGTTGTGCTATTATCTCAAAGGAAAAAATTCCCTCCATCATATGCAATATACTTAGTGAACCACTCCTTGTTGGGAGTCATATGATAGGAGTAACTTGAATCAATAAGCCAAGAGTTATCACAAACAATATTAGATGAAATGACCAATGCATCATTACTGGCATCAGATGATTTCTCTATAGAAGCATCATAACTCTTTTTCTTGTTCTTACAATTCTTCTTTATATGTCCAGGTTTCCCACATTTCCAACACTTTACCTTACTCTTACCAGGGGTTTTAGACCATCCTTTTGACTTACCCCTTCCTTTCTTGTCTCCCTTAGGTTCCCTTTCCTTAGGCCTACCTCTTACAAACAAGGAATCTTTGGAGCCCATTTTAGACTTCCTCCTCATCTCCTCCGATAGGAGAGTAGGAATTATATTTTCCATCTTAGGATCTACACCACTACCACTGATAGCAACAATTGGATTTTCCCAAGATTCTGGTAAAGAACAAAGTAGTAAAATGCATTTCTCTTCATCTTCTAGCTTTACATCTACAGATGCTAACTGAATCAGAATCAAATTAAAAGCATTTAAATGATGTGCAACAGAATCACCATCTTTCATCTTTAAAGAATACAATTGTCTTTTCAGATACAACTTATTAGTAAGACTTTTATTTTGATAAATATCACCTATCCTCTTCCACAATTTGAATTCAGTAGTTTCATCTAAAACATTCAAGAGAACAACATCAACAAGACATAATCTTATGGTCCCTATTTCCTTCTTATCAAGCTTATCCCAATCCTCATTTGACATCATTGTAGGTGTCTTTGTTGCATTACTAACAGCTAACCATTGATCTCTTTCTTCAAGGAGATCCTCCATTTTTAGTTTCCACATCTCATAATTAGATCCATTGAATCTTTCAATATCTAAATGAGAATTAGAAGTCATTGCAACAAACTTAATTTTCAAATCTGTAATAACAAAATAGTAAAATCTCCCACTAAAGCCAAAAAACCTTCAAACTTTTAAGAGAAAGGCATCCCAAACCCTTAACCAACCACTAGCTCTGATACCAAATGTTGAAAATGAAGGTAAATTTGTAGCTAAATACTTGTAAAATTATGTGACTTTAAAGCCAATTAAAGTGTTCTTTATCACAATTATCCAATTGTATGATTAATCTAATTAGATACAATTCTTTGTGGATGATTATCAATTTAGATCCATTTTACCATTTGTAGAATAGTAGAAAAAATTTGTAGAAGAATAAGACCACAAGAAAGAAGTTACACAACATATATCGTGGAGAAACCCTTTCGAGAAAAAAATCCACCAAGAATCAATGTATCATTTAATCTCATAATAAGATTACAATAATTCCAATCCTTGCTCGAGATGCTTCTTTTGCCTTCAAAAAATCTTCTTCACAACCTGCAATAAAATCTGATTAAACTCTCTTCAACTTGCTTGAGATAAATAGATAATAATGAGCCTTGTAAACTCCAAAAAGTTTACAATTACAAAGCACAATGCTTATCTCACAAAACCCACGCCTATTCTTTGCAAGTAGAGTTCTACCATGAAGAACAATGTCAAATCAAGTCCTTCATCCATTTGGGTGTCCCAAACTAAAGTCATAGCTCAACGTTGATTCCAAAGATATCTTGTAAGCTTATCCTCAAAGTTGGCACCCAAGAATGGGCCCACTTAATTCAGCCTTATAAAATATCTTATCATGCAAAAGTGTTAACTCCAAGATGCCAACTTGGGCACCCAAAGTGGGTCCAAGTCAATCTTTGTTAACTAAAACATATCTCTCCACCTTTCATGCAAATATCATGCATGAATGATCATCCCCTGTTAACTGAAAGTATCAACCTGTTATTTGTCATGTAATTGAAGTCATTAGCCATGTAACTCAATTCAACTAAAGAACTCAAGCCAACTGAAGTCAACTACATGCAACTCAAAAATACTTACATGCAACTGAAAATAATTGAACCATGACTGAACTAAACTGAATTGAACTGAACTGAACTGAACTGAAACTAAATTGATAGTGCCACTCCACATAGATTGTAATTATCAATCCCTATTTTGTAGGAACAAGACATGCATTACATAAGAGTTATCAATCCATCAAACAGTTAACTGAAACAAGGTGTGTCCCACCTCCCATGTGTGCACCCATTTCCTCCTATTTTATAAGAGCTCTGCTAGGGCATTCACACATGTTCCTATTATTTAGGAATAATTAAAAATGTAAATTTTCATGTGCATTTCATTCGAATTTAATCTCTTTCTAATCCTAGTGTTGGGGAACACTTTCCAAGGACTTAGGAGATGCATGAAATATGTTTTGAATTCAATTAAATGGCATCCTATTTCCAACAAAGGAGTGACAAACACATGCACCTTTTTGGAGTTAGGCACATTCACACTCACAATAGGAGCTAGAAGAGAGACTGAACTCGATTGAACATAAGCAGAGGGGGGAGAGAGGAGGACACAACAAGAGACCCTAATATAGGGGCGGTCGTCTCCTCTTCCTTCTGCAATGCAGCTTGTGATAGGTTATCATTAGGTCCCATCTCTTTTGTTGATAAATTCATTAACATATCGATCGGGTAATGTCTAAAGGCTATTTGCAATAGAATGATTCTTGAATAACTCTCTTGGATTTTCTAAATGATGGGACAACTAAAAATAAACTCTAAACTAAAGGCCACTAAACTAGAAAGCATAAAATAGTTTATCTAGAAATCTTTAAACAACTTAAGCTAAAAAGCATGAAATTATGAACCTACAAAGCATAACAACTAAACTAGAAAGCATGGAAATAATTAAGCTAAGTAGCATGTAAACTGCTGAAGATGCAAAACTCTTAAAGAAACTATGAAACATTTAATTAATCAAAAACAAAAATCTCAACAACTAATTGAAAACTACCTATCAATTTGAAACTAACAGAAAAGGTAGGTGCTTCAGAACTTCAAACAACAAAACTTTAAAGACTACGGATTTAACTACAACCTACAGGGTTAATCTAATAGAATCACACACATAAAAATAAACTTTACTACTAATTCTTGTCTACCAAATAAAAGTAATAGAATTGAAGGTTAAGTACTTATCTATCTAATTTATGGTCCCTTGAGTGGCTAGCTCACGGGCGCTTCTACTTCTAGCTTAGATCACATGCACTGATAACTTCAAATTACTCCATTCACATTACTCAATATTTCCAAGGATAACATGTAAAGATCATTTTATTCATAGTAAAAGTATAGCTCATGAAAATAGATTAACAACATAATGATATGCTTCTGTTATCATTGTCTTCAATAGTTTACATATTTATATAAAAGCAACTAACAAAACTCCTATATTTCAGTTGTTAACAATTACCACTAAAAAAGTCTTCAAATACTTTAACAAACTAACAGACTTTAAAGTCCATAACATAAAACATTAAAAGGCTCGAGATGAGCCATAAAGTCTTTTAAACTGAAATAACAATAGTCACAAAAACTTGGTATATCATGAATTCTCCTAAACTTCTGGCACTCGAACTTCCAGCACCTATCTTCAACTATTTCAAGGTCTGCGTGGAATTCCTTTGACTGCACGATGACCGGATAGGGTAATTATTTGTACAATCTTAAAAAATAAACCATTAAGTCATCACAATGTTAGCTTATTTTGATTAATTCCAAGAAGTGAAGATTGTACTCTTTTTCACAAAAAGAAAGCAACTATTTATCCTAAAAATAATTAATTGGAAAGGTAAGGATGGCTAAAGGAGGTGAGGTGAAGTATTTAGGCTAGTATGTTGATGATTTTATTTTTACCTCATCATTTCCTCCCCTTCCTAAGCTCGAGCAGTTCCTCTTGCTCTCTGTTGTGCTCCATGTCCTTGATTTACCCTGTTTATGTTCATCTCTTCATATTTTACACTGAGGTCATATTTATCATCTTCTTTTGTATCAAAATCCTCAAGCTCTTTGAAAAATTCCTAATGAGAAGTAACTCCATCTACCCATCTCTGAACGTTGTCATTACTCTGATCCAAATTGGTATATTCTAGAGGAGGTGGTGAAAGAAGCAGGGGAGGTCTGTACCTCATACCAATCCAATTGGTTTGTAACTTTTCAAGAATATCAATTAAGGCCACTTCCGTCTTGTAAGACCATCTAATATTTAGAGGTGAGATTACCTCTCTTTTCCTAAGATACATAGGAAGAGGAGTATATCTCTCTTCACATGCATGCCAGAATTTACCTATTAATTTGGGTCCCTCTTCTTGAAAATGAGTAGAGCACAACCTAAGTTTGTTGCCATATTTATTTTGTATAATCTCCTTAAGTTTACGACTTAGAAACTATGCTTTAAAATGGTAGGGCTTCCTATGGGGGTATCTCATCTGTAATACCACATTTTTCTCTACCTGTGTATATTCTCTTGACCGATCTTGCCATTGAATCTGATTTCTCATGGTAGATAGGAATGGCCTTAGTTGAACTTCTCCAACAAAGAAATTAACATAAAAGTCTATATAATTTTCTAAAATCAAATTGTGGAGAAAGAATTCACAAAGAAAATCTTGTTGGTTAGGAGTGGATTCTACAAACATCTTGACAAATTCCTTGTCATTAGGATCATATGGTTGATCATTAAAAATTCTTAGCAATTTCCATCTAAGGAATTTCTCATTAAGAAACATGGAATACAACCTAGGTGGTTTTCTACAAGCCAATAATGATTCTGCTATCTGACAAGCATCTTTTTTAGCCTTATATGCTTTGTGACATGACTCCTTCAATAGTACCAACTCCTTTTTCAACCTATCATTCTCAAAATTTTCATTTCTTAGAAAGTAACACCTTTCCATCCATTTCATCAATAATGGAGGAATACACACCTAAAACCACTCTAAAATAGTTGGTTCAGTCTATGTACCTTTAGACTCCACTATCAGCTTAGTAGCACTTTCCTATAGGTCTTGCTCTAATTCCACAATTTTACTTACATAAGAATTAAGTTTAACTTCTTTCTTATCTCTTTCTTCCTCAAAAGCTCTAAAAATATGCATAAAATTAGTTTCCAATTCTTGAATATGTTTACTTTTCTCAACCAAATCAATTTTATGTTGCTTATCTTCCTGATTCCAATGTTGTATCTGAAATTAGAGTTGTTCAATTACCCTATCTTTTTGTTTCACCTACCTTCTCAACTATGTAATTTCTTGATCCTTTTTATGTAACATTGCATCCAGTGCCCTTACTTCTTCCTATTGCTGGGTGATTTGTGCTTCATTATCTTGTAACTGCAATTTCATTTCAACAATTTCTGCTTCTAATTTTTCTATCCCTTCACTCTATTGACTAGATTCTTCTTCTCCTGTGTGAATAGAAGAAGGTAGATTAGAAAATTCCACATCCACATGAAATAATTTTTCTTCAGAGCTAGGTACCTTCTCAACATTAACTTCAATCGACTCAACAACCCTATCAAGAAATTGGGAAAGATGCCCCTCAGGTTCATCTTCAATATTTACAAAATGCAATGGCTGTACTTTTTCCTCTTCTTGCCTTGCTAGAGAGGATATTCTCTACTCTTAAACTTCAGGAGATTGGTCACCCTATCTCTCCATTTTACTAATTTCTTCATCACCAAGCTACTTTCCAGCTTCTAATACCCTTGCCTGAGTCCTAGGCTTCTTCTTGGTGGTGCTTCTTGTATCAAAAGTTGTAGCCCCACTAGACTCAGCAGATAATATCTTACTTCTCAATAGAGGAGTTTTTTGAAAAGTAACCTTAGACCACCTCTTCTTCTTTCAAGGGGGTTCTTCTTCATCTCCTTATTGCACAATTTCCACATCCCCTAACTATCTTGGGGTTTCTAACACTTTCAAAAAAAAATTTGATGCTTCGCCGCTTAGAGCCGTTGAGGTTTGTTGGGTTTCAAAGGCACCCAAGGCTTCTAAGGAGGGTTCTTATGGTAATTAATCTGGTTTCTTAGATGACTCTCCTATCTCAAGAGACCTTGTTGGCTCCACCTTCTCAAATTTACGCAAAAATTTCTGCCACTTCTTCTATGGCTTCTTGCGAAAGTAATACTTGCATATCAATTGCACTAAACCATGGTGTTGAAGAGGTCCTGAGCCAACTTTATATTTTTCTACCATAGAAGTAACTAAATGAATCAAGAATGCTAGTAAATTAATTCTACATGAAGGGTCTTCAATGCCATGGCACAAATGAATGAGCAAACAGAAAGCAAGCCCTACTACCATGGTTATTTGGCCTTCACAGGTGAAATACTTAATTATCCATGTCATGATAGTTCTCCAAGGTTCTGGAATGGAAATTCTATGCAACCCTTTATTCTGAACCCTAGTGCTTATGGTAATTACAGGCTGAGGTTCACCTTCCCTATGAAATAATTCTATCATTTTCTGGTAGGTGATATTGGTAGTTTCATTTAAATCAATGCTCCTATTTTCTAGACTAGAGAGTCGAGCAATGACTTTCAGACTTACCCAGAATCATTTTCCACACACCTTAGTCTGTTCATCTACAAAATTCTCTTCGAATTCCTTTACCAACTGTTCATTATATCCCTCAAAGTTCCAAATGAATTCTAGCCACCCAAATCTTTGAAACAGTTCTGCAATATTACCTAGCACCAAAAACTTAGCCGTAGAAGTTATCTCAGACTTTTTCTTGGCTCCTCCCATTCTTCCTTTCTTTACTGCGCTACTAGTTTCTGCAAAATTTTTGTGGTATTTCAACTTGTTCAATCAAATAAATTGTAGGTGAAAAGGGACACAATTCGATATAACCAATGGATGAGTAATTAACCACCTTACTGAATAATCATGATGATTTGCATGGGAAAATGAGAAAATATTGTTGTACCCCAAGCAATCGGATGATGGCACAAGTTTCAAATTTTGAAAAAGGGAGTGGTTCATTTATTCAAAATAATTACTAAAATTAAAGCAATAAAATCATACACACTTGAAATCTTGTCATTAAATCGAACATCACTTACCTTTACTAACATAATCGAATAGTTACGTGATTTGGCAAAGATGGTGGTGGATAATTATGACGTGGATGGGATGGTTATAACAAAAATTATTATGACAAAAAGGATGTCATAATAATTTTATTTATTATGAAAATATTTTATGTGATACAGTAAAATGATAATGAAGGCGCAAAGTGCAAGGTGATGGTTCGATGAAATGACAATGAGGGTGCAAGGAAATAAAAAAACTTAAATGAGTATGTGCAAAACTTTGGAAAAATCAAAAGACTAGAAAAGAGAAGATTTTACAAAAATTCGGAGCATCGTCGGAAGATGTGACCAGGGTGGGAGATGAAAAGTTCTACAATATCATTGAGGGATGTCATTGGAATGCAGGAACAAAAATTGAACTTTCTGGAGCATCGTTGAAGATGCAGCCGGAGCAGCAACCAGAAATTTTCAGAGCATGGTCGAAAGGTGTCGTTGGGATAGCAACAAAAACTTCTAGAGCATCATCAAAATATGCCACCGCAATAGAAACTAAACAAGTTATGGAGCATCGTCGAAAGATGCAACCAGAAGGAAGAAACAACAAAATTCTAGAGCATCACTAAAAGATGCAGCCATAATGCAATGAAAATATTTCCAAAGCATCAAGGAAAGATGCACCCAAAAAAGGAGGAAAATCGTGGAATGTTGGTATTTGGCTTTTCGAAGAATCATTAGTTGATGCATCAAAGTGCAGGACCAGAATGTGGGAGGAACAAGTCAGTTGTACAAGTTCCAGAGCATCGCAACAATCGAGTTAGCAAGTTCTGGAGCATTGCAACAACTGAGCTAACAAGTTCCAGAGCATCGTGGCAAGATGCACCAGAATTTATGTTTGCTGAAAAATGAGGTCCTGCAAAATATAGGCAAAATTTTAGCCAAGTCCACACAATGAAGAATTTGAAATAAAAGTTCTAAAATGAAATAAATTCATACACATGCCTTTTTTTTAATTTATTTATATACAACATTTATTTATTAGGGAAAAAACTATATTGACCCTGCCGCAGTAGAGTCAATGCACTGGATTTTTCCCTGCATTTCTACCATCTTCATAAATTCTACCTTATTAATAGGTTTCTAGTAGATACATAATCAGTTTCCATTAACTAGGAGGGTTCAAGTGTCACCATCAATGGGTTTTAGCTAAACCGATCCATTTGCAAATACCTCAAAATTTTTGTATGGCCCAAAACAATGAGTTCTGAGTTTCCCTTGGTGATCCTTGTATCTGGAATCGAACATTAATGCCCAATCCTCATTGTGGAATTCTCTCTCCTTAATATGTTTATCATGCCAAACCTTGCATTGTTGTTGCACCAGTAAAGTTTGATGGATGACATCCAAACAGAGTTCATCTAGTTCACTGAGCTATAAAACCCTCTCTATCTAGGCTCGTTTGAGGTCTATACCTAACTCTGTGGCTATCCTGAGAGTTTGAAGTTCAAATTCAATGGGTAAGAAAGGTTTCTTCACAAAAACTAACTCATATAGACTGTATCTAGTAGTTGATTTCCATGTGGTTTTGTAAGCCCAAATGGCTTCAGGTAGTTTTTCGAGCCCAATCCTTCCTTCCTGATGAAACTATTTTGGTCAAAATGTTTTCCAACTCCCTATTAGTGACTTCGACCTATCCATTCACCTATGGGTGATAAGGTGAATATTTTATATGGCTCACCTAGAAATGATCAGTGAAAGCCAACAAGACTTTGGACATGAACTGAGGACCCTGATCTGTGATGATTGTCCTAGGGGATCCAAATCTAAGAAAGATACTGTTGTAAAGGAAGTCAACTACTTGTTCCTCCCTAGCAACTCGTAGAGCTTGTACTTCTACCCACTTAGTCAGATAGTCGGTACATACCAAAATGTACTCTTTTCCCTGTGACGTAAGGTTTATAGGACCGATAAAATCCAATCCCCATTTTTCAAATGGTTCAAGGACTACTTGAGGTTGCAAGGGAATTTGGTTAGATGCAGTTGGTCTTCCTACTCTTTGGAATTCATCACATCTATGTACATACTTCTTGATATCCTTATGCATGGAAGGCCAATAATATCCCATGCCTAAAATTTTGTGAGTCATTCTTTTGGCAGAATAATGCCCTCCAAAAGGGTCATCATGGTAGGCTAAAATGATACTATAAGTCTTGTCTACCCTAACACATCATCTGAGAATCATATCAGGCCCACATTGAAATAAAATTTTGTTAATCCATTTGAAAGGGGTACTTTATTTAATAGGGTGTTTCTTTTGTTTTGAAGTAAAATGAGGTGGTACTTCTGCAGTAGCTAAGTAGTTGGCAATATTGGAAAACCAAGGGGTTTTAGTAGAAATAGCAAACAAATTTTCATCTAGAAACTCATCCTGTACAGGAGCACAATTGTTATCATCATTTTCATTTTGGGATAAGAAATCCACGATGACATTAAACTTCCTGGTTTGTCAACAATTGTTAAATTAAATTCTTGAAGAAGAAGTAACCACCTATTATCCTCCCATTTACTACAGGTTTATTCATAAGATATCGAATGTTTGAGTGGTCTTTATATACCGTGACCTTATATCCTGTGATATAATGTCAAAATTTCTTAATTGCATGAACTACAACCAAGAACTCCTTTGTTGTGGTATAATTTCTTTCTGTTGGGGTCAAATTTTTGCTAATAAAGTATATGGCATACTTCCCTCTATTTTCATCATCTTGACCCAATACTACTCTGATAACATCATCATAGATATGGAATAGAATGTTCCAATCAGGCCCACAAAGGATAGGAGCAGAGATTAGTTTCTCTTTAATAATCTCGAATGATGACTGACACTTAGGTGTCCAGATAAACTCTACATTTTTCTAAAGAAGGGAAAACATGAGGGCTGCAATCTTGCTGAAGTTTTCCATGAATCTTTGGTAGTAACCAACATGCCCTAGGAAACTTATGACATCAGTATAGGTTTTTGGAGTATCAAGTTGTTGTATTACCTCAATTTTCTTTGGATCAACTTTAATCCCTTTAGCTGAAATATGGTGTCCTAGCACTATTCCTTCTTCTACCATGATTAGATACTTCTCGTGACTTAGGGACAATCGGTAATCCTCACATTGCTTCAACACTCTGTCCAAATTTTTAAGGGCCTCATCAAAGGTTGAACCATATATAGTGAAGTCTTCCATATAAACTTCCACACATTCATTCACCAACTCAACAAATATAGCCAGGATAGCTCTCTAAAATTTTGCAGGAGCATTACATAGTCCAAAGGGGAGAACCCGATATGCAAATATCCCCCAAGGGTAGGTTAAAGTCATCTTATCCTAGTCTTCTGCTACTACCTGTATCTAGTTATAACCACTAAATCCATCCAAAAATGAAAAATATATCCTCTCATACAAGTTATCCATAACCTATTCTACAAATGGTAGGGGAAAATAATCTCTGTGTGTGGTTTTATTAAGTTCCCTATAGTCTACGCACACTCTCCACTTCCCATTTTTATTAGGGACTACAACCAAGGGTTATACCCACTTACTGTCAGAAATTAGATAAATAAACCCCACTTGTAGGAGTTTCTCAATTTCATTCTTAATGATGTCCTTCAAAGTAGGATTAAGTCTCCATTATGGTTGGTGAATAGGTCAAACATCCTCAGTATAGATATGATGAGTACACACACTAGGGTGTACTCCTCTAATATCTGTATAGTCCCAAGCAAATGCTTTGGATCTATTCACTAGGATATCAAACAACTTGTGTTCTTCCGAATCAGTCAACCAACTATTGATGTTCAAAGTTTTCCCTGGTGGCAGCATAATGGTTTTAACCCCTAGATGATTGGATGTAACAGTGTGGATTGGCCTCATCAAGGTATTAAGAGGGAAACTATGGGGTATAGTTCTATGAAGTCTGGCAACATCTACAAAGAAAAGGTATGTTTTTGGAACTAAATTCACCAACGGACAAGGTAATCTCATGAAATTGGCATCACTAAATTCAGGGTGGTATACGTTAATTGGCTCTCCTAAGATCTCCTCTTCATCCCTTATCTCCTCATCACTTGAATCCATGATAAGATTTTCCAAGTTGTTTTCCAATTCATCCTCTAGTTCCTCACCATGTTGTTTGATGACTACCATGGCTAGTGAAGCCAAATTTTCCTGTCCGTTAGGGCTTTCTGGTTCATCAACCCATACTTTATGATGTTTAGTAGGTTTGGCAGGGGGATACAGAAATACATTTTTGTTGTTAGGACCATGTGAAATGGTCATGCCTCCCTCTTTGCAATCAATTTTAGCCACTACAATAGCCAGCCATGGTCTTCCCAAAATTATTGGATAAATATCCTTAGGTCTAATGGACTGAATGACCTAAAAATCCACTGGATATTCCCATCCATCCACCTTGACAAGAGCATTTTCAATGACACCCTTAGGAATAGCTATGGACTGGTTTACCATTTGCAAGACTGTAGTAGTGGGATGTAAATTAGTAAGTCCCAATTTTTCCATCACATCCACAGTCATTACATTAATGGTTGCTCCAAGATCCACCAAAGCATTAGGTATTACTACCTCATTCACTGTTACTATTATAAGTGGACTTCTTGGATCATCATACTTCATAACAATGGTCTTTCCAACTAGAAAGTCAGCTAGATAACCATTTATGTGGATGATTTTTATTCATTTTGGTTTCCTCCCTAGATTTTTGATACATAAATTTTTAATCAGTTGGTTTAATTCAGGGATTTCCTTAATTGCCTATAGCAAAGGAACTTCGATCTACGATTGTTTAATTTCTTGGATCAACATAGTTTCAGTGGTTGTGGACATTTCCATAGTATATTTCATAGTGATTGGTTTTAGGCCCTCTGGAAAAGGAACTTTAGTTTTTTCTTTAGTAGGATCCTTCAGAAGATCAGTTGGAAACTGACCGTCCTCCTCCTGAGGTAAGTTGGAGGCTCCAGCTAAAGATGGTAGGTCTCGTTTGTTTTGAGTAGTTTCAAGAGCTTGTTCTACTGGTATGGGAATTGTTGTTTGCTCGATAAAATTTTGAATTGGTTCATCCAGAATTTCCTCAATAGTTGGTTGTGCAAGTGTCTTTCTAGGCCTCAATTGTAAGTTTCCATAGTGTATGGCATTAATTCTTGTGATATTATCTTGCTCCATGGAATACACAGGAGTATTCTGACAATTATTCTTTGAGTTTAGAATAGGTTGCATCAAAAGTTGTGGTTGATTAACTTGTTCGTTTGATTGAGGATTCTAGGGAGGTGGAAAAATATTTTCTTGTTGGTGAGGTATTCGTTAGGGACCAGTATAAAACTAATTCTGAGGTTGGTTCCATTGAGGAACATGATTCTAAGGATATCACTGCTGTTGGTTAGGCCACTGAGGATTTCCCCAAGATTGATTGGCCCATTCAAGTGATCCCCATGGATAATTTCCTCAGCTAGGTGGTGGTGGAGGTGGTGCCTATGGCTAGGGTGCCTCCCATTGATTATTATTTCAATTGGTTTGAGGTCTCCAATTAGGGTTTGAGTTTTGGCCATAAAAGAAATTTCCTCCCCTTTGTTGATTCATAAAGTTAACTTCTTCCTCAACCGAAGGTGTTATTTTCTTAGAAGTTTTGATGGCATTGAGAAGCTCACATTGATCAGTGGGATGATTCTTGTCACAAACTAGACAAACATCAATTTTATTAACTCGGTCGAGAGGGAACTCCCTTAGCAAATGTTTATTTCGGTACTTGGGGTAGTAAATGGACAAAGTCTCTGGATTTCATGTTTTGAGTTGCATGCCATCTAACGTGGTGTTGAGATGAACAAGGATATCAATTTTAAAATTGGATAGCTCCTAATGTAGTTTTCCTATGTCATTGGAACCTTTAAAGAGAGTGGTCTTTTGGATACCTCCTCGAGTACGAGAAAAATTATTACACAATTTAGTAATTTCATTGAGCCTAGTTGGGACACATCTCCTTTTCCCATTAAATCCAAGCTCCTTTGAGTGTCGTTGTCAAGACCCTTAAGGAATAGGGCCTTCAGAATGTCAAAACTTATTGCTTCACCTCATCATTTAGGCAAGAAGATAAACCTATCTAGGTAATCCTCTAAACTTTCATCCTTGTTTTTCCTTATCTTGAACAATTCTTCCTTCCTACCGGTGACTCTACAATAACTTTTGTATTTTTCCAAAAGGATGGTTTCCATTTCATCCCAAGAGGTTATTGATTGAGAAGCTAATCCCACAAACTAGTGCATGGTTGAATCTTTCAGAGTAGAGGGGAAAAGCTTCAGTTTCTAGTTATCATTCTTGTAGTCATATGTCTGACACAAGACATTAAACTCAAATAGAAACTGATCAGGATCTTCTGAAGACAAACCTTGGAAGGTTAGCAGGAAGGATGGTGAGATATTTTTCATGATGGTGTCATCATCCACATCCATTGCAATAGGGTACGTGAATGTGCATGGTAGTGGTGAGTTTTGGTTGGCAACATTTCTTCGGTCACCCATGATGTTGAAGGGGATAGTATCCTCTTCAAAAGTTTGATAAGTGGTTTGATCTCTTTCTAGGGTATGTGGGAAGATTTGATCTCCTTTTGGGGTATGTGGGAAGGTCTCAGGTTGACCCTAGTAGATCAATTCCACAGTAAGTTCTTGATTTGAGACTTCTTCCTCCCTACTTGTGGTTGGTACATCAGTTGGGGGGATTTTTGGTATGAATCTTCTGTGAGGGCCTCGTTTCCTGACCATGCAAAAAAAGAAGCCAGAGGATTGATTTTGTTCCTAAAGAGGTATTCAAGATAGCTCCTACTAACACTAGAAAAAGAAAACGTCCCCGACAATGATGCCAAAAATTGATAGGTTATCATTAGGTCCCACCTCTTTAGTTGATAAATTCATTAACATATCAACCAGGTAGTGTCCAAAGGCTATTTGCAATAGAAGGATTATTGACTAACTCTCTTGGATTTTCTAAATGATGGGATAAGTAAAAATAAACTCTAAACTAAAGGCCGCTACACTAGAAAGAAGAAAATATTTTATCTAGAAAGCTTAAAACAACTTAAGCTAAAAAGAATGAAATTATGAACCTACAAAGCATAACAACTAAACTAGAAATCATGGAAATAATTAAGCTAGGAAGCGTGTAAACTGCTGAAGATGCAAAACTTGTAAAGAAACTATGAAACATTTAATTAATCAAAAAAAATAATCTCAACAACTAACTGAAAACTACCTATCAGTTTGAAACTAATAGAAAAAGTAGGTGCTCTAGAACTTCAGACAATAGAACTTTAAAGACTACAAACTTAACTACAACCTATAGGGTTAATCTAACATAATCACACACAAAAATAAACTTTACTACTAATTATTATCTACCAAATAAAAGTAATAGAATTGAAGGTTAAGTACTTATCTATCTAATCTATGGTCCCTCGAGTGGCTAGCTCTCAGGTGCTTCTACTTCTAGCTCAGATCACATACATTGATAACTTCAAATTACTCCATTCAACATAACTCCATTCACATTACTCAATATTTCCAAGGATAACGTGCAAAGCTCATTTTATTCATAGTAAAAGTACATGGCTCATGAAAATAGATTAACATCATAACAATATTCTTTTGTTATCATTGTCTCCAATAGTTTACATATTTATATAAAAGCAACTAACAAAACTCCTATATTTTAGTTGGTAATGATTACCACTAAAAAATTATTCAACTAATTTAACAAACTAACAAACTTTAAAGTCCATAACATAAAACATTAAAAGGCTTGGGACGAGCCATAAAGTATTTTAAACTAAAATAACAACAGTCACAAAAACTCGGTTCATCATGAATTCTCCTAAACTTCTGGTGCTCAAACTTCCAACACATGTCTTCAACTGTTTCAAGGTCTATGTGGAATTTCTTTGACTGCATGATGACCAACTAGGGTAATGACCTGTACAATCTTAAAAAATAAACCATTAAGTCAACACAATGTTATCTTATTTTGATTAATTCCAAGAAGTGAGGATTGTACTCTTTTTCACAAAAAGAAAGCAACTATTTATCCTAAAGATAATTAAATGGAAAGGTAAGGATGGATAAAGGAGGTGAGGTGAAGTATTTAGGCTATTATTTTGATGAGGTTATTTTTACCTCATGAGCCTGCTCAGCCACCAAAGCCTTTTGTTGGTGCTTTCACTCACATGCAAGCGATTTATGTGACTCTTCGAGCTAGAGGTTGGGAGCTGCGAAGGGATGGAAGGCTCTTGCTCAGCCATAGGGGTGTCCATCACAACCGTTTTTGACAGAGGGATAGGATTTTGAATGGGAGTAGGAGGAAAAGGTTGAGAAACAATGGGGGGAGTTGGCTCAAGTGCCTTAGTAGCGGGCCTCTTCCTGTTTACTGCTTTGGGAGCAGAAGCGGTGGGAGACCACGAAGGTTGAGACATAGAGGATTCCCTGTGTGGACACTTTCTCCTACCATACAAGTAGAGCCAAGGTCTAGGACGTTTATTAGGGAGGTCTGAAATCCTAATATTAGGTCGGCATCAAGAAGGAACCATTAGACTCATTAAGTAGAATTCAAGAGTAGACATCCAAAACTCTTCCTTAGAAAGAGGAGCGGGAGAGGCATCCCAAGAATGGGTTAGCTTCTCTTTTCCTTTTCAGGAAGAGGGGGAAGCTTGTTGCTATACTACAAGAAGGGTAAATTTTGGCTATCCCTTTCCCTTGGTCTTATGCTTTGCATAGTTCTTGTAAAGTAGGTCTATTCTTGGGGGCAATAGACTAATTGGGGCGAGCCAAAAATGGTCTAACGAGTAGCCCCCATAGGACACCAATGACTGGTATCCAGTGTCATGCACCACATGCACAACACATTCATGGGATAATTTTAAACACTTATGGATGCCAAAGGTGATTCCATTCATGGAAGCTAGCCAAGGTATGCCTAGCTTCAGCCTAAAAAAATCTGACTCTGAAATAAAATCAAAAACTATGTCTATAGCCCTAGGTCCAACTAGGACAAACAAAGTTATTGAGCCATATAGCTTGAGACAAAGACCATCGTGCATATGGATGGTGCTTATAGGTGTGTTGTACCTATCTTTATGCAAGAAGTTAATTAACATGATCTCCTTAGTTATAATGTTTACTTGAGACGTTGGGTAAACAAGAACTCCTACTACAGTGTTCCCATTGATTCATGTAGGGATGTAAAGAGGAGATGGTTCTCTATTAAAGCCCATCGGTAGGTCCTATGAGGTGAAGGTTATACCTAAACTAAAACTAGCAAGATACACAAAGGGGATAGCCAAATGCAAAAAAGAGGCCATCACACACACTAAACAATACTCTCACAAAGCCCCCCAAAGGTTTGAAATGGGAAAGTGACCTAGTTAAAGCTTCATTTTGCAACACCTACAGAACCTTCCAACTATGATTACTAGGGGTCATAGGTTGGGTTGTTAGGAAAAACACCTCACAACACTCACACCTACAACACTCCTAGAACATGAGGAAAGGACCCTTCAATACTGCCAAATGGAACCAAAATGGTTCACATCAAGTTCACCAAAAATGTAAGAGAGGGGGACCAATCACGTCTAGGCTCTAGGTCATGGAGAGCCAAGAGCGGAGGGTTTCCCTAACTTAGCTCACTCTAAAAGATGCCTTGGGGTAAGGATCAAGAATGATGTTCACTATAATGTACTTCTATCACTCTATAGACCCTAAACTTAGGTTTGGGCTAGTTGAGTAGGTTTTTAGAGTTTTTTCTGCACCTCAAACAACTCTTTGTCTAAGGATGGCAGCGCAGTTCTAGGATGACAGTGTGGCGCACTAGAATCTCTTGAGTGTGCTAGCCTCCATATGGCCAGAAAATAGTAAACACAACACAAACTACCAAAAAACCTACTAACAACCTAGCTAGTTAATCTAGATGGTAAAAACATAATGAGAAAGTATAGGAAATAGATACTAAAATGATATTAAAGCAAGTAAATAAGAACTAGGGTGACAAAGTTAATCTCACAAAAGTTTCTATTCGTCAGCTAGCTCCACATGTGCATTCACCTACACACAAGCAAGAGGGAAAATTTTTGGGGGTTGTATAGGGGCTTGCCTCAATCAAACCCCCATTTTGGTGTTTCCACCTCAATAGGAAGCCAAAATGCAATGGAGTAGAATATGCAATAAAGGAAAGAAAAGAGAGAAAAGAACACTACAAACAATATTATGCTACTCAATCAAATCAAAAAGGAGAGGAGTGAAATATTACCACCTCCACCCAAAAGCTCACTAGCTAATGGAGGAGAATATGGACTTGGAAAAGTCACCACAACCGCAACTGTGATGAAGGGAGGTCTCGTAAGACTCCAAGCCCATGATTCTATGGCTTGCCTCACACTTGTAATGTGGAGTTGATGGAGTTCTATTGTTGTTGCAATGTTCACAATGGAAGTGCTAGAATGCTTCTTGAGAGTGAAAGAGTGAAGTGAATGAATGTCTAGAGAGTGAGATTGAATTACTAAGAGATGAAATGCAGTGAGAATGAATGTTTTTTGAAGGTGGGATGGGAATAATCTACCATTTTTAGGTTGGTTGGTTGAAGAGGGATGTTAAAATTTGACCCCAATCAAGTGTGTAACACCTCTTCCAACTCCAAACGCAAGAATCCATCAGGCATGACAGTGCATCGCACAGACGTCTGTGCGCCACAGATTCATCCTTGACAAATATTCTCTCACCGAGACAAAGGAAAGATGCCAAGTGGATGGAAGGTAATTGGGTGATGTGGAATTTTTCCTTTAGATTTGATTTTCTAAGGTGAGGGTATGTGAAAGGGGAATTTTCATAAGGGGAGGAAATTCGCTCCTATATAGGATCAAACCTAGTAGAAGGACTTCTTAGGATTTTCTCAATAATCCTTTGTTCTTCCATTGTTTCTCCATTGACTCTTAGCTAATTTATCAAAGTAGACACTTTAGTATGGAAATCAGAAATTGACTCACTATCTTTCATTTGTAGGGTCTCAAAATATCTTCTTAGGAGTTGCAACTTTACTAATCTCACTTTGTTAGTCCCTTTATAGCTATTTTGTAGAATTTCCCAAGCTTTCTTTGAGTAATTTTCTACTATAATATGTTGGAAAATAGCCTCAGTCAAGGATGCCTCAATCAAACTAAGGGCTTTTGCATCTTTCATTCTTACTTTTTCAACTAATTCTTTTGAGTATTTGAAAGGGCTGCATAGGCTACTGGGTCTGTGATATCATTGAACCCATTGGTGACCAACTCCAATAGCTCATTAGCAACCAATATTGTTCTCATTTTATTAGCCCAAATGTCATAGTTTTTTCCATAGAAATTTGGTGGTTGTTGCCAACCTTTTCTCGCACCTCCTGCCATTTTTCTCATATTTGAGAAAATAGATGAATGCCTAGATAACCTAGGGCTTTACACACACTCACAAATAACAAACTAACTGACTACCCACAAAAATAGGGCTTTGATACCACTTGTTGACAGGGAGGGGTGCAACCACACAGTCATTGTTGTGACTGGATGGACAAAATGGACAAAATAGAATAGACAAGACAATACAAAAGATGACACAACATTTGACATAGAAAAATAGATTTAATATATTCCTTCTTGCTTTCCAAACTTACAAATTTACAGAGAATGTGATCAGTTTTACACAAAAAAATAAAACTTAAACTATTTGGACAAATGTCCAATACAAGTGGTGCTACACTCACACTTGAAACTAAAACTAGCTACAATCATGTAGCTGATGTTGTCACTATGCTACATCTGATAAGCATTCCTTGTTCTATGCTTAAAATTCTCTTTTTTCTTCTATTGCTAGAGGATGTCCACACAAAAACCAAAAACTTGCTTCTCAAAATCTAATGGTTGCATACATTCCTTTTGTTTTTTTTCAGCTCATGAGAATGAGTGCTCAAAATTTGAATTTTAAACTTACCTAACACATTAAATGTTTTAGGTATACGTTGGCTATTACAAGTCAAATACAACTATAGGAAGATTACGTGGGGCAGCGGAGTATGTTAGCTATTGTAGATTATAATAAGTATTCCAACATTTTTGTCTTTTGTCATGATTTCTTTAATGGCTTCAATGATAAATCAAAATCAATGGGTAGTAGGAAAATAATTTGTTATTTCAGAGGCCACGAGATCGAGCCCATTCTGATGCAATTCAATGAATTCAGAGCGCAAGGTGGTCATTTCAATGAATAAGTCATATCTTCTACACTTACTACATAGGTCCAAAAACCACTGCTGCTCACAAATTTATGGATTTGAGAAATGGGGGAAGATAAAAATGCATTAATATATGATTATATCAAATGTGTTTTAATTTCAGATGTTACTCTTATCACACTAATGGCTTTGTAATGAAATATCAATCGCCTTATTTAGCAGAAATGTGAATATCAACGTTGTTATCGACGATGCTTTGAAACGGTTCACATGCAAGGTAGTGGAACCATTTTCCATTACTTTCAGTTACTCACACCTTCTCACTACCATCCAACAAATATCAAATGTCTAATAATGATTTGAACATCAATTTTTATGTTAAGAGTTTTTGTTGACGAAGGTTCTTTCCTACGTTGTGACTATAGAATGCCTCTCGACGTAACAATGAGTCTCAACCATACATCACATATACACAAGGTGACTAGGTCACACACATCACATGTACAATAGTGATTTTCTTGAGCATACATCACATGTACACAAGGTGACAAACTCATACACATCACAAGTACAACAATGATTGGCTCATATACATATCACAAGTACAATAGTGATTGGCTCATATGCACATCACAAGTACAATGGTGACTAGCTCAGATGTACATCACAAGTACAATAGTGACTAACATATACATAGTGAATTACAAACACATCCACAATGGTTGACCAAAACTTGTAGTGCATCCCAAATAGAAAAGGAATGTTGGTGCACTGTGCACCACACCATGGGTCCATCATTTTTCTAATCTTCTAAACCATCAAGCAATTAGGAAGATGATTGGATATATCACACACTACACTAGGGTTCCATCCTCAACCCAACAGGGTTAGCTATACTATCTAATAGCTAGAAGAGAATTCATTGAATACCATACTACACTAGGGGTCCATCCTCCATCCCAAATATTTCCACAAGTAGTGAACCTATATAGTCTAGTGGATTCCAACTTCAATCACCTATAGGCCATGGACAACAAGTTTTTCCACTTAGGAAGAAGTATCTTCTAACATATACCACCATGTGACCTTAGTGATATTATTAGCTATTTTCTTCACAATCTTGACTAGCACTCGACATCAATCACCCTTGTGCTCTAGGTGACTTCCAATGAACTCTTTCGATATAATGGTTAGCTTCAATTACCATTACTTACATGGTAGGATAAAAAACTCTGCAATCATTCATGTATCAAATCTTGATAGCCCCTATCAGCCCTTCACCTTCATGAACTAGATGAATGTCAGCTAATCCAAGAAAGATATAATAGTAGTTCTAGGCATCTACCATTGGCACAATCCAATGACAACCTGCTAACTATTATTGTATCATAATTGGGGTATCCTTTGGAAAGCTTCACCTCCATGAACCAAGTGAATATCAAATAATCCCTTGCAATAATACAAGAATTGGATCCAATGACTATCTATCATTGTTGAAATACCCTGGAGGTTCACACTTGTGGTGGTCACACAAAAAAGGTTTACAATACTGAACAAGTGGACCTAGAAAATTATAGCACAATCAATTGATTTAGGCTTTCGTATACATAGAGTCCTATAGGTATGGAGTTAAATTTCACAACACATAAAAGAATCACATTGAACCAACATGAGATGGCCTTTACTCTACATGTATATATAATCAAACGGCAACTATAAAGTAGTCAAATCCATTCACTTCATTCAACTTACTATTTAGAAGCACACTATGTGAACTAAATAAGAGTTATCAGGTTTACTTAACGCATTCATATCCAACTAATACCATTTTCAACGTCAAATTAAAGCCTACAAAAGGGAGAAAGTAAAAAAAAATAGGAATAACCCCAAACCTCAAAGTTATGCCCCACTAAACCCTCCTCTTATGGACTTGAGGTCGCAGGGACATCCTTCACCCAAGGACTATCTATATACCTACTTCCAAATAGGATTGAAGTCACACATAGTTCTCACATGGTCTCTCTCAATGATCATACACCTAGGTTCTCGTTCTTGAGATTTCATAATCAATCAAATATTGTTACTCAAGGGGTCAATAAGGACATACAATAGTATCTATAAGCTTTTTTTAAGTATAATCAATGCCCAAATCCTACTTAATAAAGTTGGCAACACTATATCCATTATATCAACAAATGAAAATATAAACCCAATAATAATATTACTAATACTATTCTTGATATTCTAATTTCTTGTACCCTATAGGAAAACCCCCTATTCTTCTAATAGTCTAGTTCATAGACTAAATAGTTTATTCATACTTTTAATTTAAACTAAACTTGACCTTAATGGTCATCAGTAAAGTATCAAGAGATACAACACATGATAAATATCTCTTAACTCAATTTCAAGAACATTGTCAAATTAAATAGTAGTCACCTTTCACTTAGTATGGAATCATATTGCAGTTCACCATAGCTATAATATCCTTCCTTCCTTTACATAATAATTCCAATATCAAGGTTCTCATATCTAAGAGGTTGATAAACATCATGTATTCATATAAAGCATTTACCATGGTATCAATGGATTATCAAAAGTATTGAGTTTCAACATTAAAGATATTTTTAGTAAAGTGTGGTTGTAGTGCCACTAAACAAATCCACCCTTACAATATTATGCAACCAAGATCCAAGGCTCATATGAATTAAATTTGATTTATGGTTCTTATTATAAGGTTATCTTGCAGCTAAAGATTTGATCTAGGACACTTTTCCATATTATTTCACTTAAATTTTGAACATGAAGTTATTCAAATAATTAACCTTGATTATAGTAAGTTCTTAAAACTAATAATTTTTTTCCAAAATATCCTACAAGTTCATCTTCATGACACAAAGGTCAAATTGATTACTTAATAAAAAATTTCTTTGTTTGCAAAAGTCATACTTATCACTAGACCAAGATACTATGCCATAGTGAGTACATAAAAATGAAGTTACATTATTGTAATCATAATCAACACATCCAAAAGACATATTCTAATGAAAATACATGCAATTTTTTACTTGATTAACTCCCAATAATGAAAAACACCCCCTTAGGTACAACATTATAGAATTGGAACCCCTTACTACTCTAATTAAGCATACCGCTAATGTGCTAGAAGGTATCATTTACAAAATGGAACCCTTCAATCACAACCCATTCACAAAGGCTGTATCAATTGTAGTGTGTAGATGGAAAGTTATTATTTTAGCAAGTCTATACCTCATACTAATTTTTAGATTATTCATATGAAAATAATTTTTATTCCAAAAACTAACACAATACAACCATGGAACCCACAACACTCTTGAGAGCTAAAATAACCCATTTCAACTATCATCACACTTACTTTTGGCTAGGCTCAATGGACATATAATAACCTTATTATTTGTCATGGGTAGTTTTTTAACAACACAAAATAGTCTTGATACTTTAGCAAATAAAAACTAAGCTACTTGTCCACTACTCACCAACTACATCGATTGATTTCAAATGTGAAAATTAGAACTTCTTGTCATAACACAATAAGATAAGTGGATACTTACCTAATTATCAATCCAATGACAAATATAATGATTTACATATTGGTATTTACATGATATATCATCAATGATATCACCACATAAACAACATTAGAAAAATCATTAAACATATCTCCCTATTTCTAATAATAGTGATCTCATTAAACAATCATTGTCATTAATATTTTTAACTCCATTCCTTTGTTGTCATTCTATTAACAATATTGTATTGCCTACTAAAAGAAAAGAATACAAGCTCTCAATTTGAACAACCCCAAGAATTAAATCAAATATGTGACTTATAACTATCTAAGTCATACCAAAACTTGATCATGATTCAAAAGATAGTTCACTAAGATTGAAATTAATGTTGTCAACTACAAGAACTATATACCTTAGTTCTCATAGTCATGAATCCAAAGGTCCTCAACCACTCATTTATCCATGCAATCATAATATAATCTTAAGTAAAAGGATAAATATCTTACACAATTGTTACACCCTGCCTTTGAACTCCAAATTACTTTTTACTCTATGGTAAATACAATGATGAAATATGTGATTATAAATTTTTGAAAGATAAATGCTATGATGAATTTTGTGATAATGAAATTTGGAAAGATAAATTATATGATGGATTTAATGTGACAAAATGTTATTTGCATTCAAATGAATTACTGATGAATATGCAATGATATGATTACGATGTAAATGTTAATGACTAACTAATTGGTTGTTTCTTGAGTGGAATCATAGGATCATTTTCCCATGCCCTCCAGAGGGAGAGGGAGAGTATCACCAGGGAGAAGGGTAATGTTAAGGAATTACTAGTAATGTCATCTGAGTTTATTTGCACCACATAGGTCAATTTTTAGATACTAGTGTTTCAGTCTGAGTCTAGGGTTTCCATTTCCTTATTGGGGTAAGTTTAGCCTTGTTGCTATATATTTTTATTATCTTCATGTTTGATTTAATTGAAAACTTAATGAGTCATGTGGTACACATCTCATATATATATGTTATTAAAAGAACACATAAGTATATGTATGTATGCTTATATGGTATATATTTACACATTTATGATGATTATACGTCAATGTGTATATATATTCATATGAGCATATATATATTAGTGTAAATGAATTAATACAATTATGTATGTGTGTGTGTGTGTATGTTGCATATTATATGTCTATAGTATAAAAATTTGTTATCTAGGAATAACATGCTTATGAAAGCATGATGGTTGGTAATTGATATTGTTTTGGCGGTGTTATGGAAAAATGATGATAACACCAATATATTGGCATGATATATTAATCACCACATTTGTGTTATTATCATCAATTAATGACAAATATTATTAATACTATGTGTTTCATAGAAGGTTGCCATTGTACCAAAAGATCAACTTGTTAATGCTTGATACAACTGCCAAACTTAAAGAATCCATGAGAGGTAGTTAAGCCATGTCATAAACCCGAGCACTACACTGCACAACACAAGGAGACCAAGGGTGCACACCTTGAAACAATCCACCCTAGTGTAAGCAAGGGGTTCGAATTTGTGACTAAGGATCTAATACTAATTGTTGCATAGACGGTTTTCGTTGCACCAAAAGATCAACCTATTAATGCTTGATACGACTGTCGGAGTTAATGAATCCACAAGAGGTGATTAAGCCATGCCACAAACCTGAGCGTTGCACTACACAACATAAGGATACCAAGGGCACACACCTTGTAACACTGTAGAAAGTATTTAAACTACTTTTAAATATTTTGGTCGATTGTTACAGTCGTAGTAAGGTGGAATCCTCAACCCAAAGAATGGGGAGAGATACATATGAAATTCCTTACAAATATGTATGCATGAATATTATGCATATGGTTGCACAAACAAGCCACAAAGGTGGTAGATAATTATATTTTTTCAAAAAAATTCTTTGATCACTAACAATCATGGAAAGGGAAACAATGGTATCAATTATAGAAACTTTTATAAAACTATTTTTATCTTGTAAGAGGGTCATGGATTTTGTTGCCTATAAGTTGCTTTGGTAACCATTTACCAACTGCTATAGTAATTGTCTTGTAAACCAAATTTAAACTACTTGAGGTGGGTTCCAAAATGAGAATTCAATTAGGGTTCTTTTGATCCATTCTAATCCAAGATAGGTAAAAGGTAACATGAGTGGTGGATAAGCTAGTTATGAGTATTGGTAAAAGTTGGAGAAGGCTGCGAAGAGCATTATCATTTGATTATTCTTCAATTGGAAAGAAGAATAGGGGGTTTTTGGTATTCATTTATGTGAATGAACTGAATTGAGAATTATGCATTTGCATCTATCTTGAGCTACAATTAGAACAACACACCATTTTGTAAAAGAAAGTCTCAGAATTCATAGGAGGGAGCTTGGTTGGTGAACTAGTTTTAGCTATGCAAAATAGTAAAGAAGTTTTTTATTTCCATACCATTGGAGAGTTGCATCTAGAACTTCCTTTCAAACTATAGCAGAAGCTTGAGTAGTCCCTATGGTTGAGCTACATGTTGAGCTAGCATAAACAACCATTTGTCTCATCTTAACTAGTTGAGCAATTGAGTATTATTACTTATTTTTAATCTTTCTTGTTGAAATAGTTTTCTCTTGGGTTATTGGAAAGAACTAGTTCCTTTAAATTAGTAATGGGGTATTCTTACTCTTAAACCCTATTTTGTAAAGAAATGGTTGTGATAGGAGCTTAAAATATACCATTTTAACTTAGAGATTCTCTCGCCATTTTTGCAAGAAATAGTTTCCTTTCTTTTCCATTTGGTAAGCTATTAGTAGAATGCAAATAAATTGTAAATATAATTCCATTAAAGAAATATTTGGTGGGAAAAATTTGAACCATGTTTTATTTACTAGATATTCAAGCCAAAGATTAGTTAATTGAGAACCTAAGAGTTGGTAGAGGAGTCTAAAGCAAGGTTAGTTCCAAACCTTCAATAAAGATGCTCAACCGGTTCATTATGTTAGCTATTCTTTGTTTTCTTATCCATAACATTTTGTCAAGAGAGTTTATAATCCTAAAATGAAATATTTTAAAGCATTACCTCTCAATTTTTCAAAAGATACTAAACCCTAATGCTGAGTAATATTCTTTAATGGGAAACACCCATCACCGTGGGGTTTTTGTTTATGATATCTTTATACTGTGATATGGCCAGGAAGGTCAACTTATCATATTTTGTTGTCAAGTTTTTCCAAAAAAATTATTTACGAGAGTAGTTACTCTTATGAGTTTGGTAAGATTCAAACTTGTGGTAGTTGCAAAGACCTAGGTAGTTACGTGATGTAACTTAGGTAGTTGAAGCTAGTATTAACTAATCAAATTAGCTGATTTTTGACTTAGGGAGTCAAGGTGTGTCAAGTAAGAGTTTTCAAATATGGTTAAACATTGGGAGAATATCAAGTTCAAGTCATCTTAGGTCAATTATGGTTCTCCAAGTTGAGTAGAGGTGAGTGAAAAAATGACTCCACTTGTAAGTAGTGGTTGAACATAGTTTAAATACTTTGGCCAAAGTGAGTGCAATAGTCTCTTCTTACACTTGTCAGTTCATTGTGTTCCAAATTTTCTTAACTAATTAGAGTTGTCATTCATAGTTGGAAGGTATACATAGTTGTTTGATGGTATTGGTTAAGTAGGGCACAACACTAGAGCTTAGATGGCAATACTATGGGGTTTTTAATTGTACCCTTTGTTGAAGGGTAGGGCCACTTCTAGTTAGGAAGGTGTGCGAGGGACCACCAATCTATAGTTAGAGGTAAAGCATCTGGGTGATTCTCTCCCTCTTGTAGAAGACATGTCGAGTCTTGTGAGATAGAAAGTATCCAGATATGGAATCTTTGACCTTGTTCCTTAAAATTTAAATGTTATATCTATTTATTTGCAAGAATTCATGTTGAAAATGTAAAAGGAAAAAGTTTATTCTTTTCAATTCAAAAAGAAAAGTAAGATTATTATGAAATGTTTATATATTCAGTTACACAATTGCAATTTCAATTATTGAAAAGAAAAGAAAATTATATCCTATTTTATAGAATGATTTATTTTTACTACATGGTTAAAAATCCCAAGTAAATACTTTGTAGGAGGAGGTGGTTGTTACATATGGTATCAAAGTGACCGGGTTCAACATATGGACCTATGAGCTCACTGCTTAAGCTTAAATTCCAACATTAATGATGGCTAATGTTTGGGTGCTTTTGTGCCAAAATGGGGAGAACTAAGATGATAACTAGAAAATCTATAATTGGTAATGAAAAGTATCTCAAAAGTCCAAAAAAGAGTGAGAAGCTCTAATAAAAACCATAGAAGGAAATAACCATAATGAGGAGATATGGCTTGGCAAATCCAAAACTTTCAATGAAGTTGTAAAAAAAAGTAAACAAGAGAAGGAGCTAGAGGAGGAAGCTAAGACCATAACACACATACCTCCAGCCAAGTCAAAAAAACCATCTCCTTCTAGGAACATGCTAAGTGAATGCAACGCCAATACCCCTCTAAATAAACCTGAAGGGTTGGGAGAGCACCTGTGAGTGCATTCACCATCAGAGATCATAGTGTTAAGTTCTGATGAATCTGAGGGATAAAATCCTCTTTTCCATGATGAATCATCGTCTTTTATTAAAGTATTATAATAAATAAGGATGTTATGTATCCATATTTATTATAATAAAAGAAAGTTTGAAAAACCTATGTCCAAAATCTCTCTTTTACTCATAATGGAATGTGTGGAATTATTTGAATTTGTATGAATAAATGTGATTAATGGGAACTAATTGAAAACATTTAAACTAGAAACTTTAGGTGAAGTGGAACTCCAAAATTGTTTGAACTAGGAGTAATCAAGAAAGAAGCCAAGAAGTGGGGCAACCTTTTGGGAATTCAGAGGCCAAAATAGACCAAATTTTTACCATGTTGCATGAAACAAGGGAAATAATCAATAAACTTGAGGGAGAAGTTTGGAGTAGACCTAGAAAGGAACCTAACTTTGAGGGAAAAATGAGAATCATCATGTGAACACCACTCAAAGTGAGCATGGTGAAACCCACTCAGATTCTAGGTCATATGATGCTAAAAAATATCAATAATCCAAGGAGTTATCAAGAGATATGAAGAAAATTACTCCACCAAAGTTTGATGGTACAATGAGTGGAGATGCCATAGAGGTGTGGCTCACTGAAATGGAGAAATAATTTGAAATAAAAAATTACTCTGAATTGAACAAGGTGGTTTGGGGAGCTTATCAATTGGCTAGAGGAGCATCCACATGGTGGATGAACAAGAAAATAGAGCTAGGTTTTAGCTCTTTGAAGTTAACATGGGATGAGTTAGTAGCCATCTTCAGGGAAATATGGTTGCCACAACTCTAATTTGACCAAAAAAATATGGACTTCCAAAATTAGATGCAAGGAGATTCTTTTATGAACAAATACTATGAAAAGTTTACATGCCTTCTGAATTATGTTCCACAATATCAAAAGGATGAGAGGTTTAGAATTAAGAAGTTCATTATGGGATTAAATGCAAAAATTGGTGGAGAGGTGGACATGCATGGTCCAACCACAATGGAATAAGTATATGAGAAGGCCATCAAATAGGAACAAAGGCTCAAGTCCATGTTTTCCTATAGGGAAAGAAACCACAACAAATATAAGTGGTCCCAATCTTCTAAGCCTTTCAAGAGAAGGAGTGACAAGCATGGCTATCATAAGAAAGGTGATAGGGGTTCTTGTGGAAACCAAAACAATCCTAGAGGGGACAAAAGAAATGGTAATTATAATAATGGAAAGAGAAATGGGGATAACTTAGGGAATCTTGCAAAAAAGTGAGGTCCTCTAGGAGGATGGTTTTCATGTGGCAGTGACTACTATGCAAATCAGTTCCCTAACAAGGCATAAGGCCCACAACCATGAGGGATCTCTTTTACATTGCAACAAGTTTCCTTTTAGTAGAGGATTCATGCTACCTTGGACAACCATCAAGAAAAATATCAAATCACACCCATTGAGACTCCAAGTATTTTATTCGGTCTCCCCATTACAGTTTTGATCGATATTGGTGCTACATAATGTTTTGTTTCTCCTAGATTATTACGTAAAATATCTAGAAAATATGGGTACATGGAAAATACATAGTCAGTCGAATATGCAAACCAATCAAGAGCTTAGGTACAACGCAGTGCCTATTTGAAGCTAGGGTTGATTTTTCAAGCTTTTCAACAAAGGTTAACCTATATGTAGCCCCCTTAGGTCCCTATGATGTCATCCTAGGGATCAATTGGTTATGGAGACATAGAGTTAAGGTGGATTGTTTTTCCAAGATAGTAGAGTGTTTAGATAACCTAGGAAACAAAGCATTCCTACAAGGAACTTCTAGAGAGGTCAAGATAAGGAAAATATCCACCATGCAGTTAAAAAGTGCTAAGAAAAGGGGAATTCAACTCTTTGCAGTTAAAATGGAGGAAGTAGAAGAACCAAATGATAATAAAGAGATCATCTTCCACTATGATTTGGTGTTCTATGAGTCCCAAAGATTCTAAGAAATGGGAGGTAGAGAATCCATGGATCAAGAAAGATCAGACATGGAAAAGCACCCATTTCTCTGAAACTTTGAGGATGTATTTCCAGATGAATTGTCTAGATTACCTCCCAAGAGAAATTTCAATTTATCCATTGATATAATCCTAATATTGGAGCCACTATCCAAAGCTCCTTATTAGATGACCACCATAGAGTTGATGGAATTGAAAGATCAGTTGCAAGAACTACTAGAAAAAGGGTTGATAAGACCTAGTGTTTTCCCTTGGGGAGCATTGGTGATCTTTGTTAAGAAGAAATATGTCATGTTGTGCTTGTGCATAGATTATTGCATGCTCAATAAAGAAAAACTAAAAACCAAGTATCTATTTCCATGTATAGTTGATCTCTTCGATCAAGTGTGTGGGTCAATAGTTTTCTCTAAGATTGATTTGTGATTTGGGTATCATCAGTTGAGGCTCAAAGATGAGGAAATCCATAAAAAAACTTTCAGAGCTAGATATGTGCATTATGAGTTCACATTTCTACCATTTGGACTGATGAATGCACCTATAACATTCATGAACTTGATGGACAATGAATTCATAGATTGTCTGGATAAGTTTTTTTTCATCTTCCTCGATGACATATTGATATACTCCAAGAATGAGGAAGAGCACCTTCAACATTTGCAGTTTGTTCTTTAGTGGTTAAGGGAAAATAAGTTGTATGGTAATTTTTCTAAGCATACATTCTTTCAAAAATAATTACGATATTTGGGCCTTATAATCACAATTGAGGGAATTGCAGTGGATCCTGCAAAGATTAGAGTTGTTTTAGAGTGTCTTGCACCAAAAAATGTGCATGGATTCCATAGTTTTATGGGACTAGTGGTTTATTACACAAATTTCATGGCTAATTTCTCAAGAATTACATATCCCATCACTTCCATACAAAGGAAGGGTAAAAGTTTTGAGTGTTCTTGAAAAATGTTAGGAGGCATTTGATCTATTAAAGGAAAAGTTTACTTCAACACCAATTTTGAAAGTTCCTGACCTAGAGGGATAATTTATGATCATCACTGATGCTTCAAGAGAGGGGTTAGGTGGTGTACTTATGTAGAAAGGATGGTTTATTACCTACGAGTCTAGAAAGTTGAAAAATTATGAGAAAAACTATGCTATCCATGATCTTAAATTGGTAGCAATCGTGCATGCATTGCAAATGTGGTGATATTATCTACTAGGGAAACCTTTTGAGCTAAGGTCAAACCATCAAGGTATCAATTACTTTTTTACCCAACCTCACATAAATGCTCGATAGAGGATGTGGGTAGAACTAATATCAGATTATGACTTTGAGATCAACTACATCAAGGGAAAGTAAAATTGAGTTGTAGATGCCCTAAGTCAAAGGAGGCATATCTCCTCCATGATCTCTATGCAAACTAATTTCAAGATTCAAGTGTTGCAAAAGCATAGAGGAGACGAGCATTATGAGAAGGTAAGAAAATATCTAATGGAAAACCCCAAAGATCCAAGGTATGATGGTTTTCATTTTGAGTCAGATGGACTATTGAGATTCAAGGGAATAATTTATGTTCTGAACTCAAGAGAGTTAAGGAATTGTTATCTCCTAGAAATGCACCCTATGCAAAGTTATGAAAACTGAGCTTTCTAGAGAAACATGGGATCATTTCAAGGTTGTGGGTCACCTAAAGTTGAAATGAACCTCTGGAGAAGGTAGGCTTCCTTTGTGTTATCACCTAAACTACTAATATTTGTGACGTAAAGGGAGAAGGAATACATAAATTGGAAACTACTCCTATAGTGATACACCAAATTTGTTCAGACATGAACAACTACTTAACGCACAATTTCCAATCAGCTAGTAAAAGCTGATATGCACAACTCAATACTCATGTGATATTGCATAAATGTTTTATAAGAAATCTACGATACATAGAGTCTGAGAAGGATGATAAATTCTCCTCACAACTAAAACTGTTTGCATCACAAACATAACCTATAACCTGCAATAAACACATCTCTACTTAAAAGTTCTATTAATGAGACAATTAACAAGGAATAAGAGAAACTCACATGTAAATTTATCAATCATTCAACACACTCAATGAAACAAATAACTGAGAAGGCAGAAGTTGCTTTCTTTATTGATCTTCAAAGGTGAAACTCTACATACAATGTCTATAAATGAGTTTCAAAACTCAGTATTCTCCTCTAAGGACTTTCAGAAGTCACAAAGCAGAAAATATGCAAGTAAGAACTATCTACAAAAAGGGAAAAAATGCCATATATACAAAAGATGTCGGCCCCTTAGGGCTTACAAAAATATCTTCTTCAAAAAAATCTGCTCTTTAGATATTTTAATGGAGTTAATGTTGCGTCCCCGTGATCTTTTGCAACACATCTACTTAGATCGGTGGAGTTGCTCCAAGAATGGCCTCCTTGATCTTTTGCAGCACATCTACTTCTGGTCCTCGTGTCCACCTTCGAAACTCCTTTCCAAGCTGCTTTGAATGCTCCTGAGGCTCCTATCATTAATGTCTATCTTCCCTTGCCAGTTGATATCCCAGTTGTCCTTGCGGTCTCCGCCCTTCTGTTTACCGATGACACATCCTAGATATCGAATTGATCAATCACTTTATTCTCAAAGCATATCCACGTTGCTTATGCTCTGTTGATCTCATTCGCAGGGGGAATTCAAATAGTCAAATGACTCATGGTGCATCCTTAGCTCCCTCTGATTGGCCGAACTCATGCCACAAAGATTCTCGGACGGTCAAAGGTTGCTTAACCAGAATCGCATATCAGTGAGACACTAATCGTGTCTCCCCGATGTGATTAGATTCTTTAGCGGTTATCGACATAGCTTTGGGATTGTCAGCGGACCTCATATCAAGCTGCGGGAGTTATACCGATATCCATTTCTGTGGGCAAGCTGATCACTATCAGTAAGATTCCCCTCTTTCAGCAGGACCTCATAGCGAGCTCCTTTCATCTCGGCAAGACCTTCACCCTTCGGCAAGACCTTTTGCCGAAGGAAAATTCCACTCTCCCTGAGCTCCTATCGTTCCTTTTGATGAGACTCACACAGGTCGGTGAGACCTCTTGCCGAGCTCACAACTTTTGCTGAGACATCCGCTTGGTCGCTGAGACATCACAACGAACTCCTTTTTAAGAGGGAACTTTATTCGGCTAGACCCCATCAGGTCGACAAGACATCATGTCGAAGGAAATATCTCTCAGGGAGCCCATTTCCTCTTGGCAAGACCCTATCGGGTCGGTAAGACCCTATCGGGTTGGTAAGACATCCCAGTGAACACTTTTCTTTCACTGATGCCGCTTCCTTTCTTGTTAGGACCTCAGAAGTCGCCAAGATGTTATGTTGAGCCATGAACCCTCGGCGAGACTATTCTTCTTCACTCAGACCTTATGCCGAAGGCATATCTCCTGACGAGATCTCCCCAATGACATCCCATGTAGACGAAAATCTTCGGGTCAGCAGTACCTTAGCGAGTCGTCAAGACATCACCCTGATGCCAAAAATTTCAGCAAGACCACCACAGTTGCTAGGACCTCATGCCAAAAACTTCAACTCTTGGTGAGCTCAAATCTTTCCCCGAGAGCTCCATTCTTTGGGCCAGTCTTTAGTTGATTGGCAAGACCTTTTTCCAAAGGCAAAGCCTCCCCCCTGGCACCAACTTTGTGAGTTGTCACTAAGACATCCCAAGCAGAGAGAGATATAATATTTCATAGCGACTAAGATATCTTGGTGACCTAAGGATTTCAAATGAATATAACACAATTTTATTTGGAAAGACATCATGCTGGTCCCAGCGACCTTCATCAGGAGTTCTATGCCAAAGCAGAAAGAGGGATGTCTTCCAATAGACCTCCCTATGACTTAGCATCAGATGCATGATTTATCCCTTGTTGTGAATGTCCCATTGGCCTTCAAGAACACCTGAAACATAACTTATCCTGCTTGATTGAGCCTGTGTGTGAAAATCGGGCAACAAGAACATGGTATGGAAAGAGATTCATTATGCACCCTACTTGGAACATCCAAGAGTGACAAATAGTTTGGCTAATGTTAAGCCACTATATTTCTAGAAGGGAATAAAGAGGGATGTTGCAAGGAATGTATCAAAGTGTCTAGAATTCCAGAGGGTGAAAGCAAAATATAATCACCCGGTAGGACTTTTATACCCTCATGATATTCTAGAGTGGAAATGGTAGATCATCAACATGGATTTTGTGTAGGGTCTTCCTATGTCTAGAAACAAATATAATGCAATTTTGGTAGTGGTGGATAGAATCACCAAGGTAGCCATTTTTATACCTAGGAATTTGATTGATGGAGCACTAGTCATAGCCCAAAATTTTGTGCAAGATTTTTTTAGATTGAATGGTGTTCCTGAGAAGATTATCTTAGACAAGGATGCTCGTATGACTTTGAGGTTTTGGAAAACCTTAGTTATCTCACTAGGAACTTAGTTGAATATAATTTTAGGTTATCATCTATAGATAGATGGTCAGATAGAGAGAGTGAACTAGGTATTAGAGGACCTATGGAGAGTATTTTGCATGGATCAACAATACAAGTGGGATGATTATCTTCTACTTTTAGAGTTGCATATAATAACTCATATCATTCCACGATTAAAATGGATCCATTTGAAGCATTATATTGAAGAAAGTGTTGAACTCCTATAAGTTGGGCTAAGCTAGAAGATAGGATTAGCCTTGGTCTAAAAATGCTATCAGAAATGGAATAACATATCAGGTTGATCAAGAAAAGGATAATGAAAGCCAATGATAGACAAAAAGGTTATGTCGATGCTAAGCATTTACCCAAAAATTTCTTAGTAGGATAAAAAGTTTTTTTAAGATTCAAACCTTAGAAGAATGCAATCAAATTTGGGAAGTCTACCAAATTAACTCCTCATTGTGTGGGTCCCTACAAGGTTATCAAAGAAATTAATCCAATTTCCTTAAGGATTGCTCTACCTCCAGCTCTTGCTAGAATGCATAATGTATTTTATGTTTCATATCTTAAGAAATATATTTTGGGTAATAATCATATAATTGATTGGAATTTACTTCAGGTTCATAACCTAAGGGTGGTCATGATCAAGCCTCTCAAAGTGCTTGAAATACATAGGATCCGCCTGTGTAATAGAGAGGTGATGCAATGCAAGGTCTAGTGGGACCAATATTCCAAAGATGGTGCCACATGGGAAGATTACCATGAGATTAAACAACAATTTCCCCATCTTATACTTGATTTTGAAAACAAAAATTAGAACTTTTCATTTGTTTTGTTATACATGTTATGATACTTTAAATCATCAGTGATGGTGATTCTTAAGGGAGGATATATGTTACACCCTACCTTTGAATTCCAAATTATTTTTTAATCTATGGTAAATACAATAATAAAAAATGTGATTATGAAATTTTTTAAGATATATGATATTATGAATTATGTGATTATGAAATTTGGAAAGATAAATGCTATGAGTAATTTTATGCGACGAGATGTTATATACATTTAAATGAATTAATAATGAATATGCAATGATATGATTATGATGTAAATGTTAACGACTAACTAATTGGTTGTTTCTTGAGTGGAAGTGCAGGATCATTTTCTCACACCCTCTAGAGGGGGAGGAAGAGTATCACTTGAGAGAAGGGTAAAGTTAAGGGCTTACTAGCAAAGCCATCTGAGTTTCTTTGCACTGCGTAGGTCAATTTTTAGATATAATTGTTTCAATATGAGTCTAGGGTTCCCAGTTACGTATTGGGGTAAGTTTAACCTTGTTATATATTTTTATTATCTTCATGTTTGATTTAATTGCAAACTTTTAATGAGTCATGTGGTAAACACCTCATATATAATATGCAAAGATATGTATGTGTATATATATATGTTTTATTAAAAGAGCACATAAGTATATGTGTGTGTGTGCTTATATGGTATATATTTAAATGTTTATGATGATTATACATTAACGTGTAAATATATTCATATGAGTGCATATGTATATATATGTGTGTGTGTAAATGAAGTAATACATTTATGTATATATGTTTGTGTGTGTGCGTGTGTGTGTGTGTTGCATATTATAAGTATTTGTTATCTAGAAATAATATGCTTATGAAACTATGATGGTTGGTAATTGATATTGTTTTGGTGGTGTTATGAAAAAATGATGATAACGACAATATATTGGTGTGATATATTAATTACCACCTTTGTGTTATTACCATCAATTAATGACATAAATAGTATTAATACTCTGGAAAGTATTTAACCTACTTTTAAATGTTTTGGTTGGTTATTAAAGCCATAGTAAGGTGGAATCCTTGAGCCAAAGAATGCAGATATATATATGTAGAAGAGGGGGATTTGCTACTTATGAGTTCTCTTCATTCAGAGAGCCTCACAGGACGAATTGCCCTAAACTACCTCAAGGAATAGCACGAAAGTTTTAGAATCCGAAAGAGCAAGTCACAAAGGTTTTCTAGACAAACTAACAAGCTCTTGGCCAAAGGACAACAATGTAGAATATGAACGAAAACATGAAGCGTTGGTGTCTCATACGGACAAGAGAACGAGTTTATCATAGAAAATAGCTAAATGACTACTTCTACTTTGATTATTGAGAAATTACATAATGCAATAAAGTAATAGAAAGTGATAGAAATGAAATGAAATGAAATGGAATAGAAATGAGGAAGATAAGGATAAGAAAGAAAAGAAGATTCTCACAACCACGCAAGTGATGAAGCCTCCAACAAATGAATATCTTCAAAACCTGCATGCACAATATCTAGAGAGAATGTTGGCGCTGTATAGGGGTTTTCCTTAGTCAAACCCCTGTTTTGGTGTTCCCACCTCCACGAATAACCAAGAAGATTATAGAGAAAGAGAGAAATGAGAAAAGTGTGTGGTGAAAGCAAAACTTGCTTAGGAGTAGAACCCGTAGGTCACCAAGTAAGAGTGATACAAGAAAACCAAGCTCGAGGAGGAGAAATCGTATCACAAAGGAGGTGATAAAAGCAATCCCTGCTCAAGGAGGAGAACCCATATCATGAAATGCAGATGCAATAGATAGAGAATGTGAAGAATCCCAAGATGCTCACAAGCACAAGGCAAGAGAGGTAGAGATGCAAGAAGCAAAGGAGCTGCAAAGAGGGAGACACAGAGAGTTGTAAAAGACAAGAATGTGTTGCAAAGAGAGCTTGAGAGTGCTATTGTAACAAACAAGAGGGTTGTGCAAGAAAAAGAAAGATGGTGGAATGCTCAGGAGAGAAGCCAAGAAGGAGAGGAAGAATCTAGAATAAGAAGAAGAGAAGTTGGAAGAACTTAGAGAAAGTTAGAAGACGCAAATAGAGTGAAAAGACTACTTTTAAGGAGAGAAAAGAAGCTTCTCTAGTCATTACAAGGTGTTCCTAGCCGTTACCACCAACAAAAGGTGAAGACAAGTGGAAAAAATGCTCAAAGACAAATATTTTATATTTGAAACATTGTAGGACCCTAGCGTGGCACGCAGATGTTTGCACAGTGTGCTAGTGTCCAGACACATCACGCTACAAAATGATGAGAACAGGGAAAGCCCAAAGTTCGATATAAAGCTAATGTGTGAAGGGTAGTTGCTAAAAAGGGTGTTGTAGCATCTTGAGAAGGGAAAAAGGCTAATGCAGGGGCTAAAATGAGCCTACACAAATTCGAAGGGAGCAAACACTAAAGTGGATGCAAAGATGTATGTGAAATTGTGAGGGGTGTAATTTTATGCTTATACAATATATATATGAAAATCCTTACTAATATGTATGCACAAATATTATGTATATGACTGAACAAATAAGCCATGAATGTGGTATCTAATTATATATTTTAAAAAAATATCTTTGATCACTACCATCGTGGCAAGGGCAGCGATGGTATTAGTTATAAAAACCTCTATTAAATTGTTTTTATCTTGTAAGGTTATCATGGATTTTGCTACGTATAAGTTGCTTTGGTACCCATTTACCAATTTCTTGTTGTAAGTATAAAGATGTTGTCATTGATTTCAACCAATTAACTAGTTTTCAACTAGTTTCTATTGTCATTGATGTCATCGAAGTTGGTTATTGGTTGTATACGTCAAGGATATTGAGAAAATTGTAATAAAGAAGGTTTGCAGGTATTTAGTGTTTTCTCAAGGTTTTGCTCTAGGATGTGCTACTATGCTAGTGAGGATCTGAGGTGTTGTTCATGATTGTTGGTAGTTGCTATATCCATATTTTTGGCTTCTGGATCATTGTACTGTGCGAGATATTTTCATCAGTTGTGAACTGTGCATTTTAGTGTGTTTGGTTGATGTCCGGGTGAAATGTAGTTTCTTTGGATTTCTCTAAATTTTGGTTTTAGGACTTGCAATTCTGAGAGTAAGCTGATGAGGTCGTGTTCAAGTGAAATTTGTTATCCAAAAGATTTGATCAAGTTAAGGTTGCTTGTTCTTAATTGTTTTATGTGTTTTACACTGGTGTTGGGCTACCTTGTGTTAAACACTACTTGTGATGCATGTTGAAGCATGTTGGGACTTATTTAGGTCCTCATTAAGTATGTTTATGGGTTTCCCTCATTCTAATTCCATCATAGAATGTTTTGGCACTGAACTAATTTGAATTTTTAAATACAATGGCGTGTGGCCCACTTTGGATGGGTTTCAAAGTTGAAGACGGTATAAATATAAGTTTAAATGTTGTGAAATATGCAAGTGCAAGAGCAAGATAGATGCCAAAAAGTGATCATGTGATGTGAGTGTGAGAAGATCAATGCAAAATTCAAGTGGCGGGTTTCCAAAGGCAATGAGCTAAAGGTGTACTCTATCATACAAGCATGTATGCAAGTGTGTGAGTGAACTATGGTGGAAATCTTTATTGCATTGAGATAGTTTTCTCTCTGTAACAAATCTCTTCTATCTTCTTTGTAATTTTGTGATAGTGATCCCTTGGGTGGTTAACCCTCATTGGACAAGTAACTCTTGTTTTGGAAAGTCCTATCTTGGTAGTGAGCCTCTATATTCGGTTACTAAAATTATGTATATTGTGAGCTAATCCTCACCATGGTTTTTCCCTCATTGGGTTTTCCATGTAAATCTAGTGTTATTGTGTGTATGGTTTTACTTCTTTTAGTTTTTTCTTCTACACTTAATGATCAATCATATTAGCAGAGTATAATATTTGTGAATGGCTATTTATCTAACTTCTGGTGAAATTTTTAAAGGTTAAAGTTGTTACAACTAATTCATCCCCTAGTTGTCTTGTTCAACAATTGGTATCAGATCTTGGCTCCTTGGAGAAGAGCTTAACCACTTAATGAAGGTCTAGGATGGTGAGAAAGATCACTATTGAGTGTCCTAGGTTCGATAGGATTGACTATTCCTTTTAGAAGACAAAGATGGAAGGATATCTAGATTATTGTGGATATGATGTTGAGAAAGATTATAAGAATACATACATTACTCATACTAATGGTCCAAGTACAGTTGATGAGATCAAGGAACATGAAGCAAACAATAAGGAAAATTTCATTATGAAGAATTCTCTTTCACAGTTTGAATTAATTAAAGTTACAAATTTGAAGACTACTAAAGAGGTTTGGGATGCATTGGAAAAGATTCATGAAGGAGATGAAAAGGTCAAAGAAGGAAAGTTATAGAATTTGGAAGCACAATTCAAGATCCTGCATATGTCTAAAGATGAGAACATTAAATCCTATGTACAAAGAGTGGATGAGTTGGTAGGTGGAATGTGAGGACTTGGTGCGACAGTGGATGAATCCAGGATAGGTAAGAAGATTCTTAGAACTCTCGAAGATGCATATAGTGAAAATTTATCTTCTTATGAGGAATTTGTAGATTATAAGGCACATACTAAAGATCAACTGTTGGGTACTCTACCCTCATTTGAAATGAGAAAGCCTAGCTTGATAAATGGATTGAAGTTAGAAATTTATTTAGGGTTACAAAATTTGAAGATCCAGATGAAGAAAAAATTGATGAAGTGGAAGCTAACTTTGTGAGAAGAATGAAAAAGGATTACGATAAGTATCAAGGTAAGTTACCTTTCAAATGTTTTAGTTGTGGAGAAATTGGTCATTATGCTTCGAGATGTCCTAAAAGATCTGAGAGGAATAAACAAAGAATAGGCAAAGAAAACAAAGGAAAGATGATAAAGAGAGCATATTATGTGAATGAAGATGTTGGTATTTGTGATGAAAAGTTTGATTATGGAGATTTTGATGATAATGAATGCTTGTTCTTGGCTATAAAATATTAATATATTCCTCCTAATACTAAAAGACATGTGAAGGAAAGCACTCTAGAGAAAGTTGAAGATAATGTGATCTATTCTCTTCATGCTAAACAAAAAAGAACTACTGGGTTGTTGATAGTCACTATTCACATCACATGACTGATAAAAAAAGTTTGTTAAACTCAAGAAATATGATGGAGGCTTAGTTAAGTTTGGAGACGATACTAGTGCTAAGATTTGTGGGATAGGTTCATTCAGTTTTGATGGCAAGCATAATACTGATGATGTCTACTATGTTAAGGGTTTAAGGCATAATCTCTTGAGTGTTGGATAGATGTGTAGTAAAGGATATAATCTTGTGTTCAAGGATGAGAAATGTGAAATAAGGAAAGGATAAAGAATAGTGATTGCTACTAGAAAGAAATCTAAAGGAAATATTTATCAACTTAAAGGTGAAAATGGACATTGCTTATATCTCAGATTAATGACCATTAGTTATGGCATCAGAGGATATGTCATATGAATTTTGACAATATGGTGAGAATCAGTGTTGTACATGCTATGAGAGATTTATTGAGAATCAAAAATCTTGTTAATACCATTTGCAAGGACTGTCAGTTTGGAAAGCAAGCTAGAAACAACTTTAGATCAAAGGAACAATCTACTACCAAATTACTAGATTTGATTCAAACATATCTCTATAGTCCTAGAAGGGTGATAAGTCTACAAGGTGACATGTATTTTATGCTTTTGACTGATGATTACTCTAGATTTACATGGGTTACATTTCTTAGAGAAAAATCTGATGCATTAGAAAAATTTAAAGAATTTAAAGATATGGTTGAGAATGAAATGGATATGAAAATAAAATGCTTAAGGTCTGAAAGAGGTGGAGAATTCACCTCCAATGAGTTTAACATGTTTTTCGAAGCACATGGAATAAGAAGACAATTGTCTACTCCTACAACTCCTCAGGAAAATGGAGGTTGTTGAAAGAAAGAACAAGACAGTTCAAGAAGTTGCTAGATCAATGATAACTGAGGCAGGTCTACCAAAAGTCTATTGGAGAGAAGCAATTCACATTGTTGTTTATGTGTTCAATCGAGTTCAAGCAAAAGCTAACAACACTAAGACTCCTTATGAGTTGTGGTATGGAAATATTCCCACTATAAAGTACTTCAAATTGTTGGAAATTGAAGATAAATTCTATAGCTTTAAAACTTGTAAAACTATTATATTGTAGATATAAATAAGTGTTCTTTGTTACAAATTATTTTTGGATGATTATCTGATTAATTCATTTTTACCATTTCCATAAAGTAGATAGAAGTTGTAGAAGAATAAGACCAGAAGAAAGAAGTTCCACAACATATACCGTGGAGAAACCCTTTTGGGAAAAAAATCCACCAAGAATCAATGTATTATTTAATCTCAGAATAAGATTACAATAATTCCAATCCTTGCTTGAGATGCTTCTTTTTCCTTCAACAAAACTTCTTCACAACTTGCAATAAAAATCTAATACAAACTCTCTTCAAGTTGCTTGAGATAAATATGCAATATTCAACCTTGTAAACTCCAAAGAGTTGCAATTACAAAGCTCAATGCTTATCTCACAAAACCCATGCCTATCTCTTGCAAGTAGAGTTCTACCCTGAAGAACAATGTCAAATCAATTCCTTCATCCATTTGGGTGTCCCACACTAAAATCTTAACCTCATAGTTGTGAAAAATATCTTATTCAAGCTCATCCTCAAAGTAGGCGACCAAACTGGGTCCACTTTACTAGGCATTATAAATATCTTTTCCATGCAAAAGTGTTAACTCCAAGATGCCAACTTGAGTGACCAAAGTGGGTCCAATTCAATCTTTGTTAACTAAAACATATCTCTCCACCTTTCATGCAAATATCATGCATGAATGATCATCCACTGTTAACTGAAAGTAGTCACCTGTTATCTATCATGCAACTGAAGTCATTAGCCATGCAACTCAACTCAACTAAAGCCAACTACATGCAACTCAAAAATAACTAACATGCAACTGAAGATAACTAAATTGAACTAAACTGAACTAAACTGAATTGAACTGAAACTGAAACTGAACTGATAGTACCACCCAAAATACATTGTAATTATCAATCCCTATTTTGTAGGAACTTGACATGCATTACATAATAGTTATCAATTCATCAAATAGTTAACTGAAACAAGGTGTGTCCCACCTCTCTTGTGTTCACCCATGTGCTCCTATTTTATAGGATCTCTCCTAGGGCATCCACACATGTTCCTATTATTTAGGAATAATTACAAATGTAAATTTACATCTACATTTCATTCGAATTTAATCTCTTTCTAATCCTAGTGTTGGGGAACGCTTTCCAAGGACTTAGGAGATACATGAAATATGTTTAGAATGCAATTAAATGGCATCCTATTCCCAACATTCTCCCACTTGACATTATACATTGAAATTATTCTAAACAAGGAATAATTATTATAATCAAGTACAGGACTCAAGGCCAATGGCCTTCCTGCACCAACTAATCAATCAATGCCAACTTCAAAAGAAACTTGCATAATCATGAAGCTCCAAGCAAATGATTAAAACTCAAAACCAAGAGAAATTATCTGTATAAATTGGTTTCTTAAGATAATTTTCAGCATTGATCAAAGTGTCAACTTTCTCAATCAATACTTTCCCACTCTCAACCATTTCTCACACAAAGTGATACTAACATCAACATGCTTAGTATGAGCATGATACATAGGATTTTTGGCTAAACACATAGCACTCCTAACTATTACATTCAAGTCTAATATTCTTGCAATTAAAACCAATACCTTTCCCAAGTCTCTGTAACCAAACTTCCTCTTTGGAGGCATGTAAAACCACTGAGTGTGTTGAACTCACATTCAACCAAGGTGTAGGATCCTCGATCTTTTCTGTTGAAAAAATATTTTCTTGCTAGTAACCATTCCAACACATGTCTCTAACCATAAGAGAACTCAAGCCTCACCTATTTCTCCAAGTATCCATGAGGACCTATAACCAACCAATCCATGCCAAACTCCAAATGCAACACAACACTATCATGAAGTAATCAAGCAAATGATTAATGTACCCAATACTTAAGAGAACTACACAAGATCAATGTCAAAGCTTAGTTCTTGAACATAAACATGACATCCATGATCTAACCATCTCCTCAGAGGAGATCACATGCATCATAACATATATGCATCCTAGTCTAAAGAGAACAAGTACCATGCCAAACTCTAACTACATATCAAGAGTAAACCATGACATAATAGAAACCACTCTAAACCAAGAAAAAAAACCATATCCCCAATCACATGAAGATAACCTTACCAATGATGCATCCACGTCACTGCCAACAACTCCCACTAAACCATGGTACGAGGTACACATGGCATCATGACTACCATCCTCCTCATGAAGATAACTCTTTAACATCAAGCAAAGAGTCATCACTAAAATTTTTACATGAAATGATCAAAGCATGATTACCATCATCTGAGGATTCCTCTATAGAAGAATTATAACTCTTTTTCTTGTTCTTGCAATCCTTCTTCACATGTCTCAGTTTACCACAGTTCCAACACTTTACCTTACTTCATCCTTCTAAATTACCCTTCCCTTCATTGTCTCCCTTAGGTTCCTTTTTCTCAGGCCTACCTTTTACAAACAAGGCATCTTGGATTTCCATTTTAGACTTCTTGTTCATCTCTTATGACAAGAGAGTAGGAATTATATTGTCCATCTTCAGATTTGTACCACTACCACTAATAACAACAATTATATTTTCCCAAGATTTTGGTAAAGAACAAAGTAACAATATGCATTTATCTTCATCTTCTAACTTTACATCTACAGATGCTAACTAACTCAGAATCAAATTAAAAACATTGAAATGATTTGCAACAGAATCATCATCTTTCATCTTTAAAGAATACAACTTTCTTTTCAGATACAACTTATTAGTAAGACTTTTAGTTTGATAAATATCACCTATCCTCTTCCACAATTTGAATGCAATAGTTTCATTTGAAACATTCAAGAGAACAACATCAACAAGACATAATCTTATAGTCCCTCTTGCCTTCGTATCAAGCTTATCCCAATCCTCATATGGCACCGTGCAGATGGCTTCTTATCATTACAAACAACTAACCACTGATCTCTCTCTTCAAGGAGATCCTCCATTTTTAGTTTCCACATCTCATAATTAGATCCATTTTATCTTTCAATATCTAAACGAGAATTAAAACTCGTTGCAACAAACTTATTTTCCAAAATTAGCAATAACACAATAGTAAAAGCTCCCACTACAACCAAAAAACCTTCAAACTTTTAAGAGAAAGGTGTCCCAAACTCTACCCCAACCGTTAGCTCTAATTCCAGATGTTGGAAATTGAAGATAAATTATGTAGCTTTAAAACTTGTAAAACTATTATACTCTACATATAAATAAGTGTTAGTTGTTACAATTTTTTTGTGGATGATTATCTATTAATTCATTTTTACCATTTGTAAAAAGTAGACAGAAGTTGTAGAAGAATAAGACCAGAAGAAAGAAGTTACACAACATAGATTGTGGAGAAACCCTTTCAGGAAAAAACTCCACCAAGAATCAATGTATTATTTAATCTTAGAAAAAGATTACAATAATTCCAATCCTTGCTTTAGATGCTTCTTTTTCCTTCAACAAATATTCTTCACAACCTGCAATAAAAATCTGATACAAACTCTCTTCAACTTGCTTGATATAAATAGGCAATATTCAACCTTGTAAACTCCAAAGAGTTACAATTACAAAGCTCAATGCTTATCTCACAAAACCCATGCCTATCTCTTGCAAGTAGAGTTCTACCATGAAGAACAATGTCAAATCAAGTCCTTCATCCATTTGGGTGTCCCAAACTGAAGTGTTAACCCTATAGTTGTCAAAAATATCTTATGCAAGCTCATTGATGTAGAGAATCAATCAAATCATTCAATCTTCTAGGGTAAATCTAACCCAAACTCATTTGGAGAAGATCACCTACACAAATTCATCAAAAATCACTACTTTTTCACTTGTTTCCTCTTTGGTAAAAAAATTCATCATTCACTCAAACTTGCTTCCATACACCTTTCAAACCCTAAATAACTTTTTTTAACATCAAATTGACTAGATCAAAGCAAAAACCATGAAAGAACACTCTGATCTACTCAACTTGATCATCATGCATTCCCAAACCACTATTTTGCTCATTAATTCCACATTGTTCAAATCATCCCAAAACAAAAAAATCTACCTTTTAAACTTTCCCAAGGCATAAGAACACCTGTAACATCATTGGTTAAACAATCACATCACAAATTCAATCATTTGTCCCTCTATTTGTACATATTTGCACTTTTTAGCAATCAAAACTCACTCTTTCACATAGTGTTGTTTTTGCTCACAACCTCTAAAACAACAAAATTATCTCCCCGAATCTTATCCAAGCATGGATCCATATATAAAAACATAAAAAAAATAGTTTCCAACTACTTACAATTGTCCCTTTCACTGTTCTAACATGTTTACTGTTTTGAGCAATCAAACCATTGTCTTCATAGTAGGTCAACAAACCCTTAAATCGGGTATCAACATTCATCCATCTTTGAATCATCACAAACCATTAACACATCTTGGGACCCATTTTGACACTCTTTCACATATCTAACTACCACAGTAATTTTTTTTGTAACAATCATCAAAAATCTGGTTTGAACGTTGGGAAAAGCCTTCAATTAGGCCAAAATAACAAAGGAGCCACCATAAAAACAATCCCAAATTACTAAGTAACTTCAAACAGTCCTTTTTAAAGTCTCCAAACACAAGATTCAACATATTTTAGGGTCTAAAGATCTCAGATACATGTCGATCTATTAAACCCTCATTTTGTGCACAAACCAAGCCCTACAAGTGAGGGTTTATTAGAAATACACACTCCACACCTTTACCTGCTCTGCCACAGCTTGAAACATGTTTTATTGGCCCTGAATATAATATATAAATAATTTCTTAGCCTCTTAGAATGTTCTTTCATCAAATGATCACTTGTAGCCATCAAATTCTTAAAGGAAAACTCTATTTTTTTCACTTGGGGCAGCAATCTCTCTCAAATATCTTGCATTCTCAATTATCCCTACACAAATCAATGCTCACACAACATAATACATCATATTTACACATAATACACATATCTACCAAGCCTAATTCAGTGGAGTAGTCTTCATTTTTCTTAAAAGACTCTCAAAACCTCTATTCTGAGATTATAGACCGAGTTCAAGAAATTTAACTCAAAAAAAGAATGTATTCAATAGTTTCTCCTCCAAATGGATCTAAATTAAATATAACTCACTATGCCACTTGAAAAAAATAGAATTCAAAACCCAAATCTATTGTACAGACTGTGCAATGGGAGAAACAATGAAGGAAAAACTCAAAAATTCAAAAACAAGGAGCTTTATTTAGTAGTATCACTTCAAGAATACAATTCATTCCCCTTTGCTCGTCAACACAAATTCTTATAAAGATGTTTTTTACCAATTAAATACACTTCCCCTTCAAATCCCCATGTCTAACAACCTACTAACCATCTGATCCTTCATCTTCTACATGCATTTTTGCATTTCTTGCATTTTCTCACTTTTACATCTTTTGCATTTTGACATTTTTTTTTGCAAAATTTCATTTTTTGGACCTCCTAAGACTATTGATGACTCATTTACATAATAATGGACCACTACATGACCTTTTGATAATGCTTTTACATTGGAAAATTCAAATTTTGATTTTTTTTCCTTTTGAGGGCAATTTGTGTCAAGGTGCTCCTGCACCACTCATCCTCAAAGTAGGCAACCAAATTGGGTCCCACTTAACTGAGCATTATAAATATATTTTCCATGAAAATTTTTTAACTCCAAGATGCCAACTTGGGTGCCCAAAGTGGGTCCAATTCAATCTTTGTTAACTAAATCATATCTCTCCACCTTTCATGCAAAAATAATGCATGAATGATCATCCCCTGTTAACTGAAAGTAGTCACCTGTTATCTGTCATGCAACTCAAGTCAACTGAAGTCATCTACATGCAACTCAAAAATAACTAACATGCAAATGAAGATAACTGAACTGAACTAAAACTAAACTGAACTGAACTGAACTGAATTGAACCAAAACTAAAATGATAGTACCACTCAACATATATTGTAATTATCAATCCCTATTTTTTAGGAACTTGACATGCATTACATAAGAGTTATCAATTGACCAAATAGTTAACCGAAACAAGGTGTATCCCACCTCTCATGTGTGAACCCATGTGCTCCTATTTTATAGGAGCTCTCCTAGGGCATCCACACATGTTCCTATTATTTAGGAATAATTACAAATGTAAATTTGCATGTGCATTTCATTCGAATTTAATCTCTTTCTAATCCTAGTGTTGGGGAACACTTTCCAAGGACTTAGGAGATACATGGAATATGTTTAGAACATCCTATTCCCAACATTCTCCCACTTGACATTATACATTGCAATTATGTTGTACAACAAATAATTATTATATTCAAGTACAGGACTCAAGGTCAATGGCCTTCCTGCACCAACAAATCAATCCATACCAACTTCAAAAGCATCTTGCATAATCATGAAGCTCCAAGCAAATGATTAAAACTCAAAACCAATAGAACTTATCTATATAAACTATTTTCTTAAGACAATCTGTAGCATTGATCAAAGTGTCAACTTTCTCAATCAATACTTTCCCACTCTCAACCATTTCTCACACAAAGTGATACTAACATCAACATGCTTAGTATGAGCATGATACATAGGATTTTTGGCTAAACACATAGCACTCCTAACTATCACATTCAAGTCTAATATTCTTACAATTAAAAAAAATACCTTTCCCAAGTATCTGTAACCAAACTTCCTCTTTGGAGGCATGTAAAATCATTGAGTGTGTTGAACTCACATTCAACCAAGGTGTAGGCTCCTCGGTCTTTTCTATTGTAAAAATATTTTCTTGCTAGTAACCATTCCAACACATGTCTCTAACCGTAAGAGAACTCAAGCCTCACCTATTTCTCCAAGTATCCATGAGGACCTATAACCAACCAATCCATGCCAAACTCCAAATGCAACACAACACTATCATGAAGTAATCAAGCAAATGATTAATGTACCCAATACTTAAGAGAACTACACAAGAACAATGTCAAAGCTCTGATCTTGAACACAAACATAACATCCATGATCTAACCATCTCCTCCAAGGAGATCACATGCATCATAAGATATATACATCCTAGTCTCAAGAGAACAAGTACCATGCCAAACTCTAAATGCATATCAAGAGTAAACGATGACATAATAGCAACCACTCCAAACCAAGTAAAAAAACCATATCCCCAATCACATGAAGATAACCTTACCAATGATGCATCCACGTCATTTCCAACAACTCCCACTAAACTGTGGTACGAGGTACAAATGGCATCATGACTACCATCCTCCTCATGAAGATCACTCTTTAACATCAAGCAAAGAGTCATCACTAACATTTTTACATGAAATGATCAAAGCATGATTACCAAAAAACCTCCCACAACAACCAAAAAACCTTCAAACTTTTAAGAGAAAGGCATCCCAAACTCTACCCCAACCGTTAGCTTTGATACCAAATGTTGGAAATTGAAGATAAATTATGTAGCTTTAAAACTTGTAAAACTATTATACTATAGATATAAATAATTTTTCTTTGTTACAAATTCTTTGTGGATGATTATCTATTAATTCATTTTTACCATTTGTAGAAAGTAGACAGAAGTTGTGGAAGAATAAGACCAGAAGAAAGAAGTTACATAGCATATACTGTGGAGAAACCCTTTAGGAAAAAACTCCACCAAGAATCAATGTATTATTTAATCTCATAATAAGATTACAATAATTCCAATCCTTGCTTGAGATGCTTCTTTTTCCTTCAACAAATCTTCTGCACAACCTGCAATAAAAATATGATATAAACTCTCTTCAACTTGCTTGAGATAAATAGGCAATATTCAACCTTGTAAACTCCAAAGAGTTACAATTACAAAGCGCAATGCTTATCTCACAAAACCCACGCCTATCTCTTGCAAGTAGAGTTCTACCGTGAAGAACAATGTCAAATCAAGTCCTTCATCCATTTGGGCATCCCAAACTGAAGTGTTAACATAATAGTTTTCAAAAATATCTTATGCAAGCTCATTGATGTAGAGCATCAATCAAATCACTCAATCTTCTAGGGTACATCTGACCCAAACTCATTTGGAGAAGATCACCGACACAAATTCATCAAAAATCACTACTTTTTCACTTGTTTCCTCTTTGGTAAAAAAAGTCATCATTCACTCAAACCTGCTTCCACACACTTGTCAAACCCTAAATCACTTTTTTCAACATAAAATTGATTGGATCAAAGCAAAAACCATGAAATAAAACTATGATCTACTCAACTTGATCATCATCCATTCCCAAACCACTTTTTTGCTCATTAATTCCACATTGTTCAAATCATCCCAAAACAACAAACTCTACCTTCTAAAATTTCCCAAGGCATAAGAACACATGTAACATCATTGGTTAAACAGTCACATCACAAATTCAATCATTTTTCCTTCTGTTTGTATAGATTTTCACTTTTAGTAGTCAAAACTCACTCTTTCACATAGTGTTATTTTTGTCCACAACCTCTAAAACAACAAAACTATCTCCCCAAATCTTATCCAAGCATGGAGCCAGATATAAAAACATAAAAAAAAAGTTTTCAACTACTTACAATCATCCCTTTCACTGTTTAATAGATTTACTATTTTGAGCAACCAAGCCATTGTCTTCTTAGTAGGTTAACAAACCCTTAAATTAGGTATCAACATTCATCCATCTTTGAATCATCACAAACCATTAACACATCTTGGGACCCATTTTGACACTCTTTCACATATCTAATTGCCACAGTAATTTTGTTTGTATCATCAGAAATCTGGTCTGAACGCTGGGAAAAGCCTTCAATTAGGCCAAAATAACAAAGGTATCTCAAACTCTGCCCCAACCGTTAGCTCTAATACCAAATATTGGAAATTGAAGATAAATTATGTAGCTTTAAAACTTGTAAAACTATTATACTATAGATATAAATAAGTGTTCTTTCTTACAAATTCTTTGTGGATGATTATCTGATTAATTCATTTTTACCATTTGTGGAAAGTAGACAGGAGTTGTAGAAGAATAAGACTGGAATAAAGAAGTTACACAACATATACTATGGAGAAACCCTTTCAAGAAAAAAATCCACCAAGAATCAATGTATTATTTAATCTCAGAATAAGATTACAATAATTCCAATCCTTGCTTGAGATGCTTATTTTTCCTTCAACAAATCTTCTTCACAACCTGCAATAAAAACTTGATACAAACTCTCTTCAACTTGCTTGAGATAAATAGGCAATATTCAACCTTGTAAACTCCAGAGAGTTACAATTACAAAGCTCAATACTTATCTCACAAAACCCATTCCTATCTCTTGCAAGTAGAGTTCTACCGTGAAGAACAATGTCAAATCAAGTCCATCCATTTGGGTGTCCCAAACTGAAGTGTTAACCTCATAGTTGTAAAAAATATCTTATGCAAGCTCATCCTGAAAGTAGGCGGACAAACTAGGTCCCACTTAACTAAGCATTATAAATATCTTTTCCATTTAAAAGGGTGAACTCCAAGATGCCAACTTGGGGGCCCAAAGTGGGTCCAAGTCAATCTTTGTTAACTAAAACATATCTCTCCACCTTTCATGCAAATATCATGCATGAATTATCATCCCCTGTTAACTGAAAGTAGTCACCTTTTATCTTTAATGCAACTCAAGTCAACTGAAGTAAACTACATGCAACTCAAAAATAACTAACATGCAACTGAAGATAACTGAAATGAATCTAAACTGAACTGAACTGATAGTACCACTCAACATACATTGTAATTATGAATCCCTATTTTGTAGGAACTTGACATGCATTACATAAGATTTATCAATTTTCCAAACATTTAACTAAAACAAGGTGTGTCCCACCTCTCATGTGTGCACCCATGTGCACCTATTTTATAGGAGCTCTCCTAGGGCAGCCACACATGTTCCTATTATTTAGGCATAATTACAAATTTCAATTTACATCTGCATTTCATTCGAATTTAATCTCTTTCTAATCCTAGTGTTGGGGAACACTTTCCAAGGACTTAGGAGATACATGAAATATGTTTAGAATGCAATTCAATGACATCCTATTCCCAACACAAAGTATTTGGAAGCAAATGTTACATCAAAAGAGATGAAGAAAATTTAGGAAAATTTAATGCAAGATGTGATGAGTGTATCTTCCTTGGATACTCCCTTAGAAGCAAAGATTACAAATGCTACAATAAAAGGTTGAGAAAGATTGTAGAAAGCACAAATGTCAATATTGATGAAGCATTGAAGAATTCAATTGAAGTTGATGGATATCTATTAGACGAACCAAAATTCAAGAAAGACATAGAAGAAGTTGTTGAAGAACAAGAAAAGTATAATGAAGAAGAAGAAGAAGCTCTGGTGGTGTCCCCAAAGACACCTAAATATGTGTAGAAGAATTATTTAGAAGCTCAAATCATTGGAGATAAGAGGAAAGGTGTATTGACAAGAAGCAAAGTTGTTGCTGCTACTGAAATAAATCTGTGTTTACTTTCTACTATAGAACCTAAGACAGTGAGTGAAGCATGTACAGATGAAAATTGGATGAAAGCAATGGAAGAACTTATACAAATTGAGAAAAATCAAACCTAGGAATTGGTTCCTAGACTGACAAATACAAACATAATTGGATCAAAATGGGTATTCAAAAACAACTTGAATGAGAATGGAGAAGTGATCAGAAATAAGTCAAGGCTTGTGTATAAAGGCTATTCACAAGTAGAAGGTATATATTTTCAGGAGACTTTTTCTCTAGTGGCTAGGATGGAAGCTATTAGAATGTTTTTAGAATTTGATGCTCATAAAGACTTTAAAGTGTATCAGATGGATGTGAAGTCTGCATTTATGAATGGTGAGCTAGAAGAAGTCTACATTGAACAACTAGAAGGATTTTAGTTGTCACATCAACCAGACATGGTCTGCAAATTAAAAAAAAAGGCATTATATGGATTGAAGCAAGCTCCTAGAGCATGGTGTTGGCCTCCTACAATGATTTAATAGCTAAGCCTTTACAGCCATGATTCAAAGATTGTACATCTAACCTAAATAGCTATCTCAATCATCATGAAGGTGCATTTAACTTGTCAACCCAAGGACATGAACTTGAAATGGATCAGCACAGTATGTGCACTAGGAACTCAAAGTAGCCATTTTCATTGTACAGCTAAGAAAGACACAATACTAAAAGTAAATTGCTTGGAAAGGAATAATATAAATGTTGAACATCAACCAACAACTATACTAAGTTGAAATGCATGATAGGAATGAAAATCTGAGCAAACAAACAAGAAACTAATCTGTTTGTAGGAATAGTCACAAAATGAAATTCTAGTGGCTGCAAGAACAATCAGTACTAGATTCTTAACTAGTTATTGTTACATATTTTTCACTTCAAGCTCAAATAGGTAGAGCTAAATCAAATTCATGAATTATAGGTACAAATTTTTTTGAAGTTTTGTTGTTTAAGTATTCATTGATCATCATAAAGATCATTCTACATCTGAATCATAGTTTTATTGTGCAAGCATTTAAAACAGAAAATTGAGAAAACTTGCATAGTAATGCCTTTTATTAATTTTGTAAAAATGTTGAATCTTGCACAAGCCACGAGAGTAACTGAGTTTGATTATGACAATCAAAAGATGAATACAAAATTCAAAGGAAAAATTACACTGCTGAAAATAACATAAGCGTAGAGAAGAGGAGCAATTCATCATTACCTGTAATGATGAATCACTTTCATTGGTATCTTCAGTCGTCGCATCTCCAAGCAGCTATAGCCTCGTTTCCTCACTCCATGAACTTGCAAAATTGTAAAGGAGTGGCGTTAGAGTTATACTCTAAGCAATGATAAATTAAATTCTCCCTTACGCCTATGCTACAGACATAAATGTAATTTGCATCAAAATAAGCATTCATCAGATGAAAAGCTGATAATCAAGAAAAACATAACTCAATGGAAGCTTTCAACTTCTTTTATTTTACTAGCATGTTTGTTTCAATGTGTCGGAACATGTTCATCATGTTTGTGATCATCTTATTAGATATGTGGAGTAAAATGGGCTCCCACAAGGGTAGAGCCAAACATATCAGGCAGATACCTCTCATCTATTTATATATGAGAGCTTTATATCAGTCACAGTCATGAAGTAAGACTGTTGTCATAAAAGAAATTCAAAGAAAAACTTAAGGCAGCAGCTTTCAAGCCATATGAAGCTATATCATGGTGGAAATTTGAGAGATCAAATTCTCATAAAATAGCAAATGCATTGATGACATTCATTATGTCTTGGAAGTAACTGAAGATACATATTGAATCTGGTATGAGTTTACTAAGAATAACAGTGACAGTAAGAGCAATATGAATACATAGTTTTATGTGTATTAAGTTTTCCTTATTCCAATGTTCAAATGCATGTTGAAGATAATAATACTCTAGCACATATAGCTACAGTAGTGAAGAGTGCAGAGAAGTACATCAAGCATAAGTGAAGAGCCATATATCACATACATCCACAATTGGGAATAGAGATAAGTGAAGTCAAGCATGTAAAAGACAAAGAGACAATGCATCTTGATGCTCAAACCAAGCTTCTTCTTATAGGAAAGTCAAAGAGAAACATACAAATGGCGGATTTCTAAAGGAAAATTCTGTTCAATAGAAGGACAAAGATGAAAGTGTGTTTGAGTTTCAAATTTAAGGCAATGTTTAGTATGCAGATCCCTAAGAATAAGTAAATGGAAAATGTTCGATGGAGCAGCCAAGCCATTCACATAAGAAAAACCCCAGTTGCAGGTTTACTATGGCTAATATTTATATCTTTTTCCAAGATTATTGACAAGAATCAAACATAGAGGTAGTGTCATTGACATAGTCACGAAGTTAAAAGAGCACTACAGGAAGTTACAAATAACAAAAGTAGTGATAAGTGAAGAAATTTGGAGATACAATTTTGTGATAGACATCAATACAAATACAAAAGAACAGGTGCCAAATCAAAGCATTTAAAAGTGTTCATTTACAAGGAAGGAAAATAACATGATAACGGAGCATACAAAGATATCAGAAGAATACAATACATGAGCATTTGGAGAGGTGTCAAATGTCTGCACAATAGGATAAACATAGTGTCAGCTTGGGTTTTCAAACCCTCGATCATACAGTTTATGCAGTATACATATTAGGAGGAGCAGGGAACTGGTTGAGGTTTCAAACCTTTTAGTTTTTATGCCAAATCAGAACAACAAAGGGTCGAGCCTTTTCATTATTTGTACATAGAATAAGGAACAGTAAGGAGTTTCCCATAGGCGGCCTATGATGGGAAAGGTTTTTGTCATTATTTTGAGAAATATAAATGAAATCTCTTGCTTTCTTTTTTATCACATTCAAAAAGTAAATACAAAAATCATGGAAAGAGGTACAATAAAGCCACGACCTATCATAAAATGAAGCATAAAAAAGGTATGAATACCATTTCACAGAATACCTCTAAGATTTGTTATCTGGTAGGATGCAATGATATGTGCGAACTATCTTTTAACAGCCATAAATCAAGTGAAACCCAGTAAAGTCACCATACAGCTGCAACCTTGTTTTTTCAGGTGGTACCTAATACCCAAAATGTGGGATACAAATACAGTGGTATTTTCAAATATTTGCTCAGAAATGGAAATGTTTAGAAGAAGAGATAAGGGTTGCGACTATAATACACTTTTTTTCAAAGTATCTAGGTTAAGGAAAGCATGGTCATAGTCTGAAGGCTCATAAATATTTTCCATTTCAAGTAAAAAGCTTTCAAAAGCTTTATTTTAAAGAAGGAAGCAAAGAGACAATGGAAACTTACCATTTAGGCCTATAAATGACCATGGTCACAGCTGAGTTGAGTTTTATCTTTGCTTTATACGTGAACCAAGCTCTCATGGCAGCCAGAGTCAGCAAGATGCAAAGATCAACAGAGATGAAGAAATGACAAAAAATACATCAGATAAAAGTCATGGCCATGGTTGTATAAGCCAAGAAATGATTCAAAATGGTAATAAGTTATCATTTTGTGGAAGGATCAAAGTTACCACGCGTTTTCTGTTGAAACTCCTCAGAAAATGTCCAAAGGGTGTGTGGGTAAAGCTCCATATCAAGCAAGTTTCTAAGAAACCCTATTCCATGGCAGCGGCCAACAACTTCTTCATGAAGCTTCTTCAAAGTCAAAAAAGGAATAATAACAATGATTTAGGGTTCGATGTGTGCTTTTTTTCATTCGCCCTAATTCCACTTTGCATATTTTTTAATGATTTTTAATAATCATGATGTCTTTTAATTGTCCCCATGGCCATGACTTTTAACTCAATGAGCCGAGCAATATTATGGTCGGCCTTGCCAAGTAATAGACTTTTTGCTAAAGTATTATGGTAGAACATTTAATTCATTGCCAAATATATGCCAAGTGTGGTCAACTTTAGGAATAAGCATGGTGGTCTTCAATGATTATTAATGAACAATGCATATTTTTGAATTTATGCTAAGTATGAAGCTGATGGAGAATATGCTTTGAGTTTTAGCTTTATTCTTCATATTTATTTGCATTAAATAATGTAAATGGATTAATTAAATGGTGCATTATAAATCATTTAATTAGTTCATCTTAAAATGCAAATAAAGATATTATATAAAGTTGAATCAGACTTTTACTTCAGTTACACATCAGACTTAACTAAAGACTTTCGCGTGAAGATGGAGTTCCAGTTGCATGGGAAAATTGACAAGAACGAGATAGTTTTGCATGCTTTAGCACACCTTTTTAGGGATTTCCAATTCAGTTTGAGTTGCAGATCAGTTGTATGCTTTATGACTACCAGTTCGAGATTGAGTTCACTCATTTTTGCATGAGTTTGAACCTTATTTTTAGGGATTTTTGCTTCTGCTCGGATTTCACTTTGGAATTGTCACTTTCTCACTGAAATTGACTTTTAGTTGCATATTCATGCACTTTTGAAGTGCGTTCATTCTCATTGTATATCTTGAAAAAGTTTATCTTTTCAATTTAGTTCTTGTTTTTCAGCCTTTGCACTCTGCAAAGTGAATCATCTTGTAACTCAGCTTTTGTTTACAGATTAATACGACATTTTTTACATGTTCAATTTGTGTTATTGCAGAAGATTCCTTTAATTTTTAGTATTTCAGAATTTTCCTTCTAGATTTCAAGGATCACTTTTGTGAGGAATTTGATCGAAGAATTACAGTGTTTCAGTTCTAAAACCTCTAATTTTTTTGTCTTTTTCACATATTTGTATGCAATTTAGTTTAAGTTCATTGGTTAGGCACTGTGCTTGTAATTGATTAATCAATTTAGTTGTGAAAACCTCATTTTCCCTCAATATTGCATTAGGTCAAAGCCTCTATTTAAATCATTCAAGTGAGTAAATTATCAAATCAGGTTGTACATATGGGAGTTTTGAGAAGTTTATTATGAGTCATAGTTCCAAATCATTATCGATTAGGTGCATCACCTTCAATTTATAGTTTTGCATACATTTAGTAATAGATCTTCTATCCTTTTTCCAACAAATCACTCAGTTATTAACCAAAAAATTAAATAGGAACTAGCCTAGAATCTGGAGGTCTAATTCCTTATAGGATACCCACAACCTGGAATTAGCTCCAATGTTTCAACAAATTGTTGAATTTCAATATTCAAGCATTTAGGTGCAATCTGTTTGACAACAGTTTTTGGCACGTACAAATTTTGAAGTTTTGCTGTTTAAGTATTCATTGATCATCATAGAGATCATTTTACATCTGAATCATAGTTTTATTGTGCAAGCATTTAAAATAGAAAATTCAAAAAACTTGCATAGTAATGCCTTTTCTTCATTTTGTAAAAATGTTGAATCTCGCACAAGCCGCGAGAGTAAATGAATTTGATTATGACAATCAAAAGATGAATACAAAATTCAAAGGAAAAATTACACTACTGAAAATAACATAAGCGTAAATAAGAGGAGCAATTCATAATTTCCTGTAATGATGAATCACTTTCATTGGTATCTTTAGTTGCCGCATCTCCAAGCAGTTGCAGCCTTGTTTCCTTGCTCCATGAACCTGTAAAATTGTAAAGGAGTGGCATTAGAGTTATACTCTAAGCAGTGATGAATTACATTCTTCCTTACACCTATGCTACAGATAGAAATGTAATTTGCATCAAAACAAGCATTCATCAGATGAAAAGCAAAGAAAAATATAACTCAATGGAAGCTTTCAGCTTCTTTTATTTTACTAACATGTTTGTTTCAATGTGCAGGAACAGGTTCATCATGTTTGTGATCATCTTATTAGATATGTGGAGTAAAACGAGCTCCCGCAAGGGTAGAGCTCGACATATCAGGTAGATACCTCTCATCTATTTATATATGAGAGCTTTATATCAGTCACAGTCATGAAGTAAGACTGCTGTCATAAAAGAAATTCAAAGAAAAACTTAAGGCAACAACTTTCAAGCCATATGAAGCTATATCATGGTGGAAATTTAATAGATCAAATTCTCATAAACCAGCAAATGCATTGATGACATTCATTATGTCTTGGAAGTAACTGAAGATACATATTGAATCTGGTATGAGTTTACTAAGAATAACAGTAACAATAAGAGCAACATGAATACATAGTTTTTTGTGTATTAAGTTTTCCTTATTTCAATGTTCAAATCCATGTTGAAGATAATAATACTCTAGCACATATAGCTACAGTAGTGAAGAGTGAAGAGAATTACATTGCATTAGTGAAGAGCCATATATCACATACATCAACAATGGGGAATAGAGATAAGTGAAGTCAAGCATGTAAAAGACAAAGAGACAATGAATCTTGATGCTCAAACCAAGCTTCTTCTTATAGGAAAGTCAAAGAGAAACATACAAATGGCGGATTTCTAAAGGAAAATTCTATTCAATAGAAGGAAAAAGATGACAGTGTGTTTGAGTTTTAGATTTAAGGAAATTTTTAGTATGCAGATCCCTGAGAATAAGTAAATGGAAAATGTTTGATGGAGCAAACAAGCCATTCACATAAGAAAAACCCTAGTTGCAGCTTTATTATGGCTAATATTTATATCTTTTTCTAAGAGTATTGACAAGAATCAAACACAGAGGCAGTGTCATTGACATAGTCACGAAGTTAAAAGAGCACTGTAGGTCATTACAAATAACAAAAGTAGTGATAAGTGAAGAACTTTGGAGATACAATTATGTGATAGACATCAATGAAAATACAAAAGAATAGGTGCCAAATCAAAGCATTTAAAAGTGTTCATTTACAAGGAAGGAAAATAACATGATAATGGAGCATACAGAGATATCAGAAGAATACAGTACATGAGCATTTGGAGAGGTTTCAAATGTCTACACAATAGGATAAGCATAGTGTCAGCTTGGGGTTTCAAACCCTTGATCATATAGTTTATGCAGTATACATTTTAGGAGGAGTAGGGAACTGGTTGAGGCTTCAAACCTTTTAGTTTTTATGCCAGATTAGAACAACAGAGGGCTGAGCCTTTTCATTATTTACACATAGAATAAGGAACAATAACGAGTTTCCCATAGGTGGCCTGTGATGGGAAAGGTTTTTGTCATTATTTTGAGAAATATAAATGAAATCTCTTGCTTTCTTTTTTATCACATTTAGAAAGTAAATACATAAATCATGGAAAGAGATACAATAAAGCCACGACCTGTCATAAAATGAAGCATAGACAAGGTACGAATAGCATTTGATAGAATGCCTCTAAGAGTTGTTATCTGGTGGGATGCAATGATGTGTGCGAACTATCTTTTAACAGCCATAAATCAAGTGAAACCCAGTAAAGTCACCATACAACCGCAGCCTTGTCTTTTCAGGTGGTACCTAATACCCAAAATGTGGGATACAAATACAGTGGGATTTTCAAATATTTTCTCAAAAATGGAAATTTTCAGAAGAAGAGATAAGGGCTGTGACTATATACACTTTATTTCAAAGTATCCAGGTTAAGGAAAGCATGGTCGTAGTCTGAAGGCTCATAAATATTTTCCATTTCAAGTAAAATCTTTCAAAAGCTTTATTTTAAAGAAGGAAGCAAAGAGAAAATGGAAACTTACCATTTATGCCTGTAAATGACCATGGCCGCGGCTGAGTTGAGTTTTAGATTTGCTTTATACGTGAATCAAGCTCTCATGGCGGCCAGAGTTAGTAAGATGCAAAGATCAACAGAGATGAAGAAATGACACATAATACATTAGATAAAAGTCATGGCCATGGATGTATAAGCCAAGAAATGATTCAAAATGGTAAGAAGTTATCATTTTGTGGAAGGATCAAAGTTACCATGCATTTTTTGTTGAAACTACTCAAAAAATGTCCAAAGGGTGTGCAGGTCGAGCTCCAGATCGACAAGTTTCTAAGAAACCCTATTCCATGGCAGCAGCCAGCAGCTTCTTCGTGAAGCTTATTCAAAGTCAAAAAAGGAATAATAACAATGATTTAGGGTTTGATGTGTGCTATTGTTCATTCACCCTAATTCCACTTTGCATATTTTTTAATGATTTTTAATAATCATGATGTCTTTTAATTGTCCCTGTGGCCATGAATTTTAACTCAATGAGCCTAGCAATATTATGGCTGGCCTTGCCAAGTAATAGAATTTTTTCTAAAGTATTATGGTAGAACATTTAAATCATTGCCAAATATATGCCAAGTGTGGCCAACTTTAGGAATAAGCATGGTGGTCTTCAATGATTATTAATGAACAATGCATATTTTTGAATTTATGCTAAGTATGAAGCTGATGGAGAATATGCTTTGAGATTTAGCTTTATTCTTCATATTTATTTGCATTAAATAATGTAAATGAATTAATTAAATGGTGCATTATAAATCATTTAATTAATTCATCATCTTAAAATGCAAATAAAGATATTATATAAAGTTGAATCAGAATTTTACTTCAGTTACACATCATACTCAATTGAAGACTTTCGCGTGAAGATGGAGTTCTAGTTGCATGGGAGAATTGACAAGAATGAGATAGTTTTGCATGCTTTAGCCCACCTTTTCAAGGATTTCCAGTTTAGTTTGAGTTGCAGATCAGTTGTATGCTTTATGACTACCAGTTCGAAATTGAGTTCACTCATTTTTGCATGAGTTTGAACCTTATTTTCAAGGATTTTTGCTTCTGCTCGGATTTCACTTTGGAATTGTCACTTTCTCACTGAAATTGACTTTTAGTTGCTTATTCATGCACTTTTGAAGTGCGTTCATTCTCATTGTATATATTGAAAAAGTTTATCTTTTTTAATTTAGTTCTTGTTTTTCAGCCTTTGCACTCTGCAAATTGAATCATCTTGTAACTCAGCTTTTGTTTATAGATTAATACAACAACAATTTTTACAGGTTCAATTTGTGTTATTGCAGAAGATTCCTTTAATTTTTAGTATTTCATAATTTTCCTTCTAGATTTCAAGCATCATTTTTGTGAGGAATTTGATAGAAGAATTATTGTGTTTCAGTTCTGAAATCAGGTTGTGCAGATTAGAGTGTTGAGAAGTTTATTGTGAATCATAGTTGCAAATCATTATTGATTAGGTACATCACCTTCAATTTACATTTTTGCATACATTTAGTAATAGTTCTTCTATCCTTTTTCCAGCAAATCACTCAGTTATTAACCAAAAAATTAAATAGGAACCAACCTAGAATTTGGAGGTCTAATTCCTTATAGGATACCCACAACCTAGAATTAGTTCCAATGTTTCAACATATTGCTCAATTTCAATATTCATGCATTCGGGTACAATCTGTTTGACAATAGTTACTAAACAAAATTTAATAACTAATCCAAACTAAACTAAAGTATGGATTACTCACCAAGTGGCCCCCCTTGGATGAGTATCCTCTAAAACTAAAGTAAACTCAAATGCTCAAACTTAGAAATTCATTTTATTCATTGGAAAATGTGAATACAAGATAGTAGCAAAGTTGTATTGCTAGAAACTAAGAATGCAAGTACATCATCAAATCATGCATGCACAACCTCTAGAGGAGGGGCATCTAATCCTTATTTATACTGCCAACTAAGCAAGGCAGTTAACTCCACAAATTAGGAGGATGCCATTTAGGGAAAATAGAGAAAAGAATGGAAGGGCGGTTATGCCTGCATGGAATATGGTTAGACATACATGTCCAAACACAAACTTAGCACTATAGTAACACCTACATTTTCTCAACATCATTAATGACCAATACAAGGTGGTTATATTCGATTTGCATGGGGAATGTCTTGTCATCGTCCTCCCTTTGACCTTTGAACAATTCCCCTGTTGAACGTTATGATGCATGACCAACTAGTGGTTGTATTTCTCAATTTAGTATCCTCAAATGATATTTGCATGGCAATGTTAGTACGCATAATAATTGCATATATGTAACCACCTTAAAGAGCATTCATTAACCACATGCAAAATTAATATAGATAGTACATATAACACGCCAATGTCATTAAATATTTGCAGAAATAGGACTAAGCCCAATGTCTATGGTTTGAGGGAATATTATGAAAATATCAACACTTAACACCAAATTCCATGACAACTTCCAGCAAATAAACCATAATTTCTACTCAAAATTGGACCAAAAACTAGACTCATCACTCCTCCCAACCTAAGGTTTTGTTGGTCCTACAGTAGGGGAAGGGTTGTTCTTATGCTTGGTCAATGCTCTAAAATTTGCAATTGACAGTTGTCCAACATCAGTGTTGGTTGTGTGTGAATCAGGGTGCCATTAGAATCCTCCTAGTTTGTCAAATCTATTCCATCTCTATCTCTCTCCAGCAATTTCATAGTGGTAGAACCTAAACTTTGGCATGGGCCACATGAGGATAGGTGGCTAAAAATTTAGGGGAAGCCAAAAGCATCCATTTGTTCTCCGAAGCTGTATATGCCTATCAATTATTTTTAGTGTTGCAACATATTTTGGATGGAATGAGGTTCAACCTTTTTTAGCTCATCAGTTAGGCTATTCCATCTTTGTGATAGATATCCTCTCATAGTTTCCTCTTTTGCTACAATCTTTGCCTCGTATTCACTATAAACTACTTCTATCCAAGGCATAATCCTACTACCATAGCTAGGTCTAAAAATTATCTTGTGCCATTCCCTATAAATGTCCCTTGGGTTTCTTGATTCAGCCCTAATAGCCAAGGGAATGTTGGATTCCATCTTCCTATAAGCATTGTATTACTATCTCCAACTTATCTCATTTTGCATCCAAGACATGAATGCCCTTAATTGGACATCTCCAACATATAGCAATGGATTCCAATCTTGGTCTTGAGTCACAGCATAATTATGCAAATAAAAATCACATAGAAAATTCTTCATTTTAGGGGAGGGAATCTGATAAGCATTGAAAAATTCAGTAGGAGTGTCAATAGAAGGATTCAAACCTGAGACAATCTTTGATAGCCTAAAAGAGAGATATTTCTCTTTTAGATGCAAAGCATAGACCCTTGGAGGGGTTCTGCATTCTAGAATATGTGGTACCAAGGTCACAATATTGTCCACTTTCTCCTTCAGAGCAGCAATTTCCTCATTCTTTTCTTCAATTATTTCATCCCTCTTCTGAATTTCTTTCTTCAACCTTTGTTTCTCCTCTTTCCCTTCTTCCTCCCTCCTTTGTATATATTTCCATAAATTCAAAATTGCTGCATGTACTATAAAATTAGGAGGGTTATGAATTCCTACCAATATTTTTGACGATGCTTGCTCTTCGTATGGTACTAACTGCAAGGATTCATGCTGTTTAGTTGGATCTTGCTGCAGGGGTACTGTTTCTTCTCCCACTTCTTACTGTAGGGCCTCTTTTTCCTGTTCTTGTTGTTGCTGCAGGAAATCCTACTCTTGTTCTTTCTCTTGCTATAGGAACTCCTTATTTTCCTTAAACTCTTCTGCAATGTTAGCAAGATTGGCCAGTGCTATGTTTGTTGCTCTCTCAAATATGTCCTCGTCTTCTTCAACATTCACCTTCCCCATTGGAGCTTATGTGTCTCCTTGTGATGTTTCTCTAAACTTAGGGCTTTCTTGCGAAGGCATGCCAAAGGCTGGCCCAGTTGGTCTTGATTTTCTGGTAGGGCTCTCACATTTTTCTTTGGCTACATGATGAACAGTGCTAGCTTTTCTCTTCTTAGAGCTTGGCACCTCTTTTTCTATGGGTTGTGTTTTAGCTTTCCCTTTTCTTGTTTCTGCCTCCTTCTTTTGTGCCCTATTTCTCATTAGGGTTTCAAGGGGAACATCATCATCAAAATATGATGAAGAGCTTTCTTTTTCTGAGTGCTCTATTTTAGAAGAACTAATATCTATAGTTTGTTTTGCTATAGGAGGGTTTACACTAGAGCCTACACTAGAGGTTGAAGCACCAGGAGTGGCTTCAACCATGCTCAATCTTCTGTTAGACCTATGAGGTTGAGGTAAAACCCTAGGTCACAACTGTTCTGGTCTAATTTGATCAACATTCATGAATTCTTCCTAGGTCATTCCAGACCTATCATGCAGAGATTTTTCAACTAGCAATTTAATGAAGCAATGGTGGGAAATAGAATTGTCCCTACCTTTTTGAGTTTCGACTGCCATGATGGAAAGAAGTTTGTATAGCACATTCGACACATTCATCCTCCCATTTTTTGCAATCAAGTTATCACTCTACAAAATTTTCTTCTTGTAATTCTCGTCTGAAAGCCAAATTCACCTTCCTACAATACTTGCTAAATTTCCAGTGCCAATGTTGACTGCATTTTCCCTTTTTTTTTACCTTTTGTTGCTTACAACTCAAGATTATGACAGGGTCAATAATGGAAAGGAAGGAGTAATAAAAGAAAGTTATGATGGGAAGAAATGGCAGCTACAAATGGTGTCACTTCACACATGCGAGTTGTCCTCTCACTTAGATTTCAAATTGGATTAGTTTAAATTTTTCTGACATAGACCAATATGGACTGATGCGTGGGCAAGATATTTACATATTTTTCCTCCCCCCAACCTAAATTTGGGCATGTGTCCTCACATGTGAGATGGGATTGGTGATTTGACAAGTAATAATAAAATGCTATGGTGGACATCCATATTAATGTACAAAAATTAAATGAATGCACTAAAATATAATTAAGATGTAGCAATTAATGGGCACATACCCGAATGTGTAGAGGATTCGTTGCATAGATTGTGGAGAAAGTATAATTTTCCTTTTTAGGAAATAAGTTGAGCAATTAATGAAGTGGAATGAGGTGAGGTGGAATGAAGTGAAGTGATGGAAGAGAGAGAAAGGTGGTGATGGATGGGTGAATGGGAGGATGGGTGAAGAAATAGACTCCCAAAAAAGTGGAATTCTTTATTATGGAAAGTGTGTACCTTAATTAGTCAGAAGGAGGGACACTAGGTCCACTTCCTTCGGTTGCAGGAAGCTCACATGTGAGTTGTTGCAGGAACTCTTCTTTGGAAGCTGGCTTGTGGTATAATAAAAAATGATGACCATTGACAAGCAACTTGAATCTGATAGGGTCAATGGTGGTAAGTTGAACAAAACCATTGGGAAGGACCTCAACAACCTCATATGGTCCTAGCCACCTCATCTGCAATTTTCATGTATTATCTAGATACCTTGAGTCATAAAGCAGTGCCCAGTCACCTAGCTATAATTTCTTCTCCTTTATGAATTTGTCATGCCATTTTATTCTTTGATTCTGCACTACCTCTGTGTGATGCAAGGTTGCCTTCCTCATCTCATCCAAAGCATTTAGCTGCAGGATTCTTTCTTTTTGTGCCTCTGAGATATCCATCCCCAAGTCTACTACAGTCCTAAGAGTCTTGTACTCAAATTCAATGGGCATCATAGCTGTCTTCCCATACAGTAGCTCAAATGGAGTGAAGCCTATAGTTGTTTTCCAGGTAGTTCTGTAGACCCAAACAACTTCTGGTAATCTATTTTCCCAATCCTTTTTATGAATAGCCACTGTTTTGGTCAGAATGGCTTCAATTTCTCTTTTGGTCACCTCAACTTGACCTTTGGCCTGAGGGTGATAAGGAGTAGACTTCCTATGCCTTATATTGTACTCATTAACCAATGATGTAACAAGGGTTGAAGTGAATTGAGCTCTTTGATCAGTTACTATCTCTCTTGGAACTTTATACTGCATGAAAATTTCTTCATAAAGAAATTTTGCAACCTTATTGTCTCTTGCATGTTTCATGGCCTTAACTTCTACCCACTTAGTTACATAATTAGTGCATACCAAGATATAAGACTTACCATTTGATGGAGGGTCATTGGATCCTACAAAATCCAATCCCCACTTGTGAAAGGGAGTGATTAATACTTGAGGATAAAGTGGCATCTCATCATATTTGGTTGGCCTACCCATCCTTTGGCACCTATCACATTTCCTTGTATATTTTCCTGCATCCTTGTGGAGTGTAGGCCAATAGTATCCTATGTTCAAAATATTCATTGTTGCCCTCTTGGTTGCAAAATTCCCTCCATAGGGTTCATCGTGGCATGCATGAAAAATGTCATATGTCTCATCTTCCCTCACACATCTTCTCATAACATGATCTGGTCTAGTATAAAACAAACATCTATCAATCCATGAAAAAGGAAAATATTTTTCAATGAGCACTCTTCTCTCTTTTGGAAAGAAGTGAGGAGGAACTCTCCCTGTCACAAGATAATTAGCTATGTTAGCATACTAGGGTGTTTGAACATTGATAGAGAATATATTCTCATAAGGAAAGGAGTCATCAATGGCTTGATTGTCCTCTGATGTGGTCAACCTTGAAAAAAAATCTGCAACAACATTGGCCTTCCCTAGTTTATCGACAATGGTTATGTCAAACTCCTGCATAAACAATAACCATCTTGCTAATCTACCTAAGATCAAGGGTTTATTCATGAGATATCTAATGGCTGCATGATTAGTGTGCAAAAAGATCTGATAGCATGTTATGTAGTGCCTGAATTTGTTCAGGGAATAGATCACTACCAACATTTCCTTTTTTGTCACTGTATAGTTGAATTCAACTCCCTGTAAATTTTTGCTGACAAAATAAATTGCATTTTCAATGGCTCATTATTTTTGTCCTAAGACTACTCCTATAGCATAGTTTGATGCATCTGTATGAATGTGAAAAAGGATCTCCCAATTAGGTCCTTTTAGTATAGGAGCATGGGTCAAGGCTTCTTTCAAGTCAAAAAATGGCTTGTCACAATCTTTTGTCCATTGGAATTCAACATCTTTCGTTAGGAGAGTGTACAATGGTGTTTCCATTTTGCTAAAGTCTTTGATGAAACATCTATAATATCCTGCATGTCCCAAGAAACTTTGAACACCCTTTTGTTTTGCAGGTGTAGGTAGATTAGCAATTACCTCAATTTTTGTAGGTTCTACTTGAATTCCTTTGTGAGAGATGTAGTGGCCAAGAACTACAACTTCCTACATCATCATAAAGCACTTTTCACTGTTTAAAGACAAATTGTAGTCTTCAAATATTTGTAGGACCTTCTTGAGATTCTCCAATGCTTCATTGAAATCAGCACCATAGGTAGTAAAGTCATCCATATAGATTTCCATGCAGTCAAGGGAAATGTCTGAAAATATGCTAATGACTACCCTTTGAATAGTTGCAAGTGTGTTGTATAAGCTAAATGGAAGTACTGAATAGGCATATTTCCCCCATGGACAAGTGAAAGTTGTCTTCTCCTAGTCCTCAAGTGCAATTTGGATCTTGTTATAGCCACTGAATCCATCTAGAAAAAAAATGTATTGCTTTCATGTGAGTGAGTCCAAGACTTGATCTACAAAAGGCAAGGGAAAATGGTCTTTTTTGGTGGCAGCATTGAGTTCTCTGTAATCAACACAAACTCGCCATTTTTCTCCTTTCTTGGGCACAATCACCAATGGAGACACCCACTAGCTATCTGAAATGGGGTAGATAAATCCTACATCTAGCAACTTCTACAATTCTCCTTTTACAATCTCTCAATGTGGGGTTGATTCTTCTTTATGGTTGCCTTACTAGTTGACAATCATCTCTAATGTATATCCTATGAGTGCAAAGCTTGGGGTCCAGTCCTTTCATATCATGATAGTCCCATGCAAATGCATGCTGGTGAGTCCATAGTAAGTCAGCCAATGTCAACTGATGTTCTTCACTCAATTTGTTGTTAATATTCAAATATTTTCCTTCTGACACCTATACTTTTGTAGTTAACTCTATCATAGTTGCTTCATTAATGTATGGTACCTTGAGTTCATATGGAAGCATTGTGTGGAACATACCTATTTCTGCAAGAAGTTTTTCTATAGGAAAAGTGGCTATAGGAAGAGTGGCTCTAGGAAATTTTTCTATAGGAAAAGTGGTTGTAGGAAGAGCAGGCATAAGTGTCTTCATATATTCAAAAAAACTAGATGCATTAGAAGAAAATGCCTCCTCTACTTCATAGTGGTTCTGAATTATGTTAGAAAACACTTCATCTTCATCTTGAAGTTGCAGGAGAGGGCTTCTACTTAACATCATAAGCTGCACCACAGAGTTGACTTCCTCGGCTTCTTCACCAACATGTGGCCATACAAAATTATCCTCATCATGGGATGGTTGAGTAAGAGGATAAAGAACAAACTTTTTGGTGTTCCTGCCATTAGAAATGGTCATGTCACCTAACCAACACCCAATATAGGCATCTGTTGTTGCTAACCATGGCCTTCCAAGAATAATGGGATATCCACCTAGTGTAGCTTTAGGAGAAAGAATCATAAAATATGTTGGATACTCCCAAGAGTCTAAAATCACCACAAGGTCCTCCACTATACCATCAGGCTTAATAGTAGAACTATCAGCAAGCTGTAGGACAATAGGAGTAGATCTCATGCTTGCAATGTTTAGTTGTTGTAGGATGTCCTTAGTCATTACATTTATTGTTGCTCCTAGATCAATCAAAGCATTCTTTATTTGAATCCCATTTATAACAACTGTTACCATAGGACTGCCTAGGTCATTGTACTTGGGGATAGTCACTTTCCCAAACATGATGTCAGCTAGTTTTCCCATCACATGAACTGTAGTTGGGTCTTTCTTTTTCCTACCCGGCTTCTTAAGGCATGCTTCCTTGATTGCTTTGCCATATATGGAAACATCTTTTATGGCCTAGAATAGGGGTATCTGAAAACATATATGCTTCAGTTGATCTAAAATGTCAAAATTTGTATCCTCTTTGTCTTCCTTTGGTTTGGAAACTTCCAATATTTGTGGGAATGGTGGTTCTTGTGTGATTTTCCTGATTGGAATTGGTTTTGGATTTTTAGGTGCACTTGGCTGAATGGGATCATCCAGAGGTTCCTCTTCCTCTTCCATAGGAAGCTCAATGATAATGGGTGTGGAAGGAGCTGGTAAGGTAGTTCCTGAACATAAATGGATGTCACTCACACTCACAACACATGCAGGAAATTGATTTGGATCAGCAAAGTATACTGGCTACTGTTGTGGTTTGTTATTTGGGTTAGGTGCAGGTTGGGCTAGTAACTGAGTAGGTTTAGGTACATTTGAGCTTTTATTATAAGGGGGAGGCATTATATTAGGTTGTTGGGGTTGAGAAGGTGGTTGTATGTAACTAGTTGTCTGGTTTTTCCATTTTTGTCCTCTCCATTGAGATGTTTGCTGCCAATTTCCCGGAGGTTGTTTCCAAGGTCCTTGAAACTGCTACCAATTCCCCTGAGGTTGCTGCCATTGGGGTGAAGAATTTTGATGATTGGGACAAGCATTTGGAGGGTTAACACAAGGATATGGTGGATATCCTCCATAGTTGGATAGATATGGGGGCTTCCATTGGTTACCAAATGAATAAGAATTAAAGTATGGCCCAAAAAAAGATAGTGAATCTGGTGGCATACATTGTCTTGGAGCCCATGGCCTCCTTTGTGCAACAAAGTAAACTTGATCTTCTTCAATTTGAATTGGTTTGAACTCAAGTGGAATATGCTTGTTGTCAATATTAACTATCATCTTGCATCTATAGTCCCTCTTCTTTTGTCTGCAATGAGGGCAATATTCTGTCAACATTGCCTCTACCTCCTCATGTTTCTTCTTGGCCTGAAGTGTATCCAACTCAGTAGCTAGATTGTTTATGATATCTTTCTTGAAATCTACCAACAAATGAGTAATCTCCATTCTTGAAACTCCACTGGTGGATGACTTACCCATAGAGGATTGGTAAGCTCTCCCTTTCTTTGAAGCTACCCTAGAATAGTTCTGACATATTTTCTTAATATCTTCCCAAGGAACTTGGGTGATATCTCCTCCCGCCATCAAGTCCAAGGCATAAATGCATCTCTCATTGATTCCTCTTAAGAAAAGAAGCTTTTGTGATTCTTCATTAAGGGTATGGTGTGGATATTTTGCAGGAAGAATAGAAACCTTGAAATGTAATCTTCCAAGCTCTCATCTTCCTTCTGCTGCATCCTAAAAATGTCATCTCCTCTCATGTCACTACCCCTGCAATATTCCTTGTACTTCTCAAAGAACTTTGTCTTCATGTCCTCTCAAGTCTCCACAATATTTTTGCCTAAGCTCATAAACCATCTTAGTGCAACCTCTTTTATAGTGGTAGGAAATAGCTTAAGCCTATGAGAATCAATGGTATAGTCATAACTCCTACAGAGTATATCAAACTCAAACAATAAGGTATCAAGGTCTTCTGTAACAAGTCCATAGAACTTAGGAAGTGTTGAAGCAGGGATATTTTTTATGTTGTCAATTTCATTTTGATGAGCAATGGGGAAAGGAAAATCTGGTTGGTTAGGCCCATTTCTATTTGCATCACCCATGTCTGCTTGATGGATTTCCAAGGAAAAGGGGTTCTCAATCAGATTTTGGTCTTCAGTGGAAGCTTCAAAACTAGTTAGATTAGGAAATGCATTAGCAAAGGGAAATGGTTCTTCTTCTTCTTCTTTTCTAGGAAGATTTGGAAGCTCTTCTAGCTAGAATGGATCAGGATTGTTAGGAAGGAATCTCCCATAAGAATCTTCTCCTCCCTCTATGCATGTAGTATCAACTCAACATCAGCCAACTCACACAAAGAATTGGAAAAAGAATAGTGGATCATTACTTGCCCAGATGAGGGGTATTCTAAGAACAAGCTTCAAAAATACTACAACAGGAAAAACTATCAATGAATCCAAAGAACTTCCTAGTTTGACACCATCCCCAACAACAATGCCAAAAATGTTGGCCTCCTACAATGATTTAATAACTAAGCCTTTACAGCCATGATCCAAAGATTGGACAATTAACCTGAATAGCTATCTCAATCATCATGAAAGTGCATTTAACTTGTCAACCCAGGGACGTGAATTTGAAATGGGTCAACACAGTATGTGCACTAGGAACTCAAAGTAGCCATTTTCATTCTACAGCTAAGAAAGACACAATACTGAAAGTAAATTTCTTAGAAAGGAATAACATAAATGTTGAACATCAACCAAAAACTATACTAAGCTGAAATGCATGACATTAATGAAAATATGAGCAAACAAACAAGAATTTACTATGTCTGCTTTGGTTGTAGGAATAGTCACAAAATGAAATTCTAGTGGCTACAAGAATAGTCAGCACCAGATTCTTAACTAGTTACTAAACATAAATTAATAACTAAGCTAAACTAAACTAAAATACAAATTGCTCACCAAGTGGGCCCCCTTGGATGAGTATCCTCTAAAACTAATGTATAATCAGATGCTCAAACTTAGACCTTCATTTTATTCATTGGAAAATGTGAATACAAAATAGTGGCATATTTTTTATTTCTAGAAACTAAGAATGCAAGTACATCATCAGATCGTGCATGCACAACCTCTAGAGGAGGGGCATCTGATCCTTATTTATACTACCAACTAAGCAGGGCGGTCAACTCCATGAACTAGGAGGGCACCATTTAGGGAAACAGAGAAAAGAATGGAAGGGCGGTTACGCCTACATGGAATTTAGTCAAACATGCATGTCCAAACACAGATTCAACACTACAATAACGCCTGTATTTTCTCAACATCATTAAAGACCAATACAAGGCAGTTACATTCAATTTACATGGGGAATCTCCTATCATCGTCCTTGATTTGACCTTTGAACAATTCCCCTGTTGAACATTATGATGCATGACCAATTGGCAATTGTCTTTCTCAATTTAGTATCCTCAAATGATATTTGCATGGCACTGTTAGTACACACAATAATTGCATATATGTAACCACCTTAAAGAACATCCATTAACCACATGCAAAATTAATATAGATAGTCCATATAACACGCCAATGTCATTAAAGATTTATAGAAATAGGATTAAGCCCAATGTATATGGTTTGAGGGAATATTATGAAAATATCAACACTTAACACCAAACTCCATGACAACTTCCAACAAATAAACCATAAGTTCTACCCAAAATTGGGACAAAAACTAGACTCATCACATGGCAGGAAAGGTTGGGAAAATACTTGATTCAAAAAGGTTTCAACAAAGGTACAATAGATAGCAATTTGTTTTCAAAATTGAAAATGAAAAAATATTGATAGTATTTGTATATGTTGATGATATTATCTTTGGAGGAAATGAAACAATGTGCAAAAATTTTGCTGAAGAAATGCAAAAATAATTTGAAATGTCTATGTTTGGTGAGATCAATTTCTTTCTTAGGCTGCAAATCAATCAAATGGAAAAAGGGATTTTTATTTCACAATCGAAGTATGTAAAATAAATGTTGAATAAGTTTGGGATGGATGGTTCCAAACTGGTATGCACTCCTATGGTGACTGGCTGAAAATTGAGTAAATAAGATGATTCACCTAAGGCTAATTAGAGAAAATATAGATCTATGATTGGAAGACTATTGTATTTAATTGCTATTAGATCAGATATCATGCATGTAGTTTGTCTTGTGGCTAGATTTCAAGAAGATCCTAAAGAAACACATGTTCATCATCACCCTTGGGTACAACACTATACTCCTCTTTCTTTATGCCTTCTAAAAGACATTTTCCAGCTACAATCACTTCCTCTTCTACATTCATATCAATGTTAGCAGTATAATCAAAGGACTTATACTTTTCTCCCTATAGAAAACTATCAATCATACCAATCTCCTTATCACATAAGAAGTCATCAACTAATGCCAAGGGAAGATTACCAAACAACTCAACATTCTTCTCTTCATTTCCTTCCTTATTTTTGGTTGTAGTACTTTCAACTACAAAAACACTCATTGCTGCAATACCTTCTTCTACATTACTCTTGTCATACTTAGACAAATCAGTTTCAACAAAACTTTCATAGAAATCAGAATTTACCTTTTTCTTCCCCATCGAGACCTTCACTATACCTATCTTGGGTGTAGTCCACACTCCTGCAACTTCATCACTCTCACATTCTTTATTACAACTACATTCATCAAGATTAAGATCTACCTAAGTCTTCTTTTCTGCAACTTCAATCTTGTCTTCAACATGATATGTCACTATCTTTATGCCCTTAGAAGGACATATTGTGGTTGCACACTTCACCACTTGCTCCTTAATCTCAATACCCTCAAGTTGATTTATGGCTGCAATGACTTTGTCCATTGATACATTTTGATCCTTATTGGAACATACACCAAAATTTGGGTGAACCTCATTACCTTCTGTTACACCTTTCACTACCACAATTTTTCCTTCATTATCACTCTTCATAATATTCCAACACAAATCAGATTTGTTCCTAACCTTACCAAATTATGAAAAAAATTTAACCTTCTCATTCCTAACCATCCCATTCATATCATTCACATGCAAACCAAAATCTTCTATGAATTCACAAGATGCAAGTTTTAACTTTTCTTGAACCATTACCACTTGGGTTTCCTTTTCTTCAAGGTCCTCCATTATTATACTCTTATGTGGTTGCTACCACCTCTATATCTTCATCCTCCATGTCTTCCAATAAAAATCCTTCAGTTTTAGGTTCAGGTTCCTTAATCTTTTGTACTCATCCTATTCCTCAGTGTCACATGCATGTCACTTTGTTGCATTCTCTTTCTTTCCTACAAACACAACATCATTAGAAGGATAATAAAAATTACCTTAAGCTCTTGTCTTCTCTTGTTTCCTCCTTTCAATCTCATCCCTCAATTCATTCATTTGATGTTTCAAGTCTATCATTTCTCTTTCTCTAGTCTTCTGAAATCTCTCTTTGATTTCCTCTAGTTTGGGAATCCTTAGAATCCATCTAATGAAAAAAGTATTTTTACTCTTTCTCTTCTCCATTTTCAAGGCCTCACAAAGTTGTAACAACAAAAACCTTCAACCTTCAGGTTTCACAAATGTGAACTGCCTCCTTCAGTGATCTGTTTACAACTAAGGGAGCCTTAGTTCTTCAATCCACTGAAAATATCTTCTTGCAAGTTACACATCCATTTGCAAGCAAGTTCTGTACACACTCAGTGCCTTAACAATAAAAATTCTTCAAACCCTCAAGTTTTTCATATGTAAACTGCCTCATTTTTGACAATTTTTTTACAAATCTTCAACACATTTAGATGTTATTAGAAATCCACACACTCTCAATTCTTTACCAAAAAGCTTCAAACCCTCAGGTTTTGCATATGTGAACTGCCTCACATTCAGAGATCTATTCACATCCACAAGAAACTTAGTCCATCTCTTACATACATCTGCAAGAAAATTTTGCACACACTCCAACCCTTAGATCCTAGTGCAAACTGCCTCATGTTTGATGCTCTACCTACACACTTAGGAACTCTTGCTCTGATACCACTAACAAAGGGTACTCCCATTACAGACCAAAACTCACAACAATAATAAAAAATAGCACAACCAATGCCAGAAGAAACAAATATCTTCTATTATTAACTTCATTACACAAGCCTTCTAATTACATCATTTGCATAGCCATCGCATGGGATTTGGTTACAATAATCTACAAGTCTACAAATCTGAAATGGATTCACTCTAGGCTTCCTTTCCTTACAACAAACCTCTACAATCTTTCTATTGTTGACCTCCAATCCTGCCAACCCTAACCCAACTACTAGACTTCATGTGACCCATCGTCTCTTCTTATTTATGCTTAGATTATATCCTCCTCTCTATCTTCACCAGCAATCAATATTCATTTCCCACAATCCCATCCAGATTCATTGCATATTCTATTTTCATCAAACTAGAAACTAGGGTTTCATTCCCATTCCTTGTGTTCACTTGTAATCTGATCTTCATTTAATTATTTTACTCGTCTTTCCTTAGTACCGCTACTTCCTTCAATCACCAACTAGAATGGTTTCCTCATTATCTACTTTGTCTTCTCAAACATGCCATTGATTACCATCTTCATGACTAAACCACTTCTTTTCAAACCACTGATGACACTACTACTTATCAGACTAAGACAATTCCATGTCACACTGATATTCACCTTCTCGTTGATCGCCATCCTTGTCAACATACACAATTTTCAACAATGATGCAAATTGACATGTCATCCAATCGCAATCTACCATCTATCTGTACATGTCATCACCTCCTTCCTATCACATCCCATAAAAGTCGACGCCATGTCTTTGTTGTGTCGAGGGGACACCAAAGAAACTCTCCCTGAAATCCAAAATTATCATTGATTAAGTTCCCATCGAGTTGTCAAAGAGACTCTGAAACAACTTGCTCTGATACAAGAAGGTCTCCTCGATGAAGCTTTATCAAAATGTTGTTGGGACTTTCATAACCATTCCAATGATATCCATATATCCCTTTGATGAAGAACCTCCATGACATCCTCACTCAATCATTCATTGCTACCTGTCAATCATGACATCACCATTCTTTATTTTCATCACTTAACCTAGTCCCACTTTATTGGCATGTTGAAGAGACTCAAATATAACTCTCACAAATCTCCCAAAGTCTCACCAAAAAATCCCTTGTTTGACGTCGTCAGAGTATTGAATAGACTCCATAAGACGTCATGTCGATACACACTTGTCTCCTCAATGAGGTGCAAAATTAGAATGTCTAAAAGGCTTCATTAATTCATCCTACTAATATATGCATCTCCCTCTAATAAGAATCCTTCACAATCATTCACCACTACTAGCACCTCCCATTATCACCATGTCAAAGAGACATGAAACAATGTCTCTTCAAAATCACCATATCTCATCGATGAGCTAATTCACCGAATGCAATAATGTAGGTCATCAATTATCATGCCTCATACATTCCTTAGCAATTTAAGTATGCCTTAACACTAAATGCCAATGTATTTTTGTTACATCCATGAGTAATCACAAGCCCGAAGTCTGAAACTAGACTAGCCTGATCCGAAAATGACTAAATCCTTATAAAATTCTTCATTAGCATGTGATAAGCTATAAGCCTAATGCCCGAAGCCTGAACTTCTACATATCTTCAAGACATAACTCCATTCTCCTACTCAAAAAACTCTATCCAACTTCACCCTTATTCCAAATGAACAACAAAACTATTTTTGGTTGATGCAAGATTGCTCTTACACCCTGGATGCTCCTGCATCATCAAGTATAATTGAATTGAAACAAGTACAAAGTTACCTTGAAAAGAGTTTATATCTTTTCACATAACCTTTGAAATAAAGTTTTGGGAGAAGTTTAATTCAAATAAGAATTAAAATATAAATTGATTTATTACTATCAATGTGGTGTTAATAATACCTAAAAATATCTTTCAACATATAACACCTTGTTGTAGACTCATGTGGATAACTAATGATTTGATATTTGATATACTAAAGAGACCTTTTCTATACAATACTTAATAAGACATGTAAAAATTTATTGGGTTGATCAAGTCCAATAAAAAAGTATAATAAAACAATACATAGTAATATTTCTAAGCACCTTAACATTAATAGAAAAATAAGTCTAGTATTTAAGAAACTTGGTTAATGAAATTTTAATTTACTTCTAGGATGAAGACTGTTCAATTAAGTTTTGGGAAAAAGTTTTAACTATAACAATGAGGATACCCTTAATGACAACCATGTTGTAAACCTCAAAATAAAGTGGAACATGAATTTTATTAGGGACCTCATAAAATTCAATTACTAGAGGTACATACAGAGATGAAATATTATGTCATCCAGAAATATATCCCTAGGCTTCAACACCTATTGATATATGACATTATTAGATTGTGTATATGTAAGAAAATAGTATAAATCTATAATATATATATATATATATATATATATATATATATATATATATATATATATATATATATATATATATATATATATATATATATATATATATATATTCTTAGGGATTGTCTCTCCTCTTGTAAAAATTTAATGTGCCCCCATGTTTGACCATAGAAGAGCATATTTGATTTCATATCCTATGAATATATTATAATATTCTCACCAACTAATTCCAAACATAAGATCATTTTTAAAAAGTTTAAGATGTGAATCTAAGGACCTATGGGTTATGGGCCCATAATGTAACTTATGATAAAAAAATCTAGATGTTTATTTTGAGTAACATAACAAGTATAGTAAAATCAATCAAAATTGATAAAAATGATTGAGTATTAATATGGATACAAATTTCACTCTAAAAATACTAATGCACTAACTCTTATTTCAAATTCAAGTCCTTATATAAGATCATACTCCTTATATAAGAGTACTACCCAAATATAAATATGAACTTAATGCCACTAAAGTGATCATCTCTTATTCTAAATCTTGTGATAAATAAATCAATCTTTCAAGAGATTTGTGAATCATCCAAACCTATATGGAAATTTGATATTTAGGGTTCTATGGTACAAAATTAAGACTTCATTTTTGTATGGTGAAACTTAAATGAAAAAAAAACTTCTTATTCATTGATTGATCCTATGATGATTTCAATTCAACATGATTCCTAACTATTGACTAGAGTTACTATTTTTGTTTCTTGGGTTGGATTTAAGTGCAAATATCATTCTCATACATAACTATTTGTTTCTAAGTAACATATTACTTCTATTTGATTATTCTTTGAGAGAGAATTATGCTTCATAATCTCTATCATCCTTGATTAGATTTTTTATTATTTGAATCTATTAATATTTGGTGACCAATTAGAGCTCCATAAAATTTTCCACATTAAAACTCTAGAGAACAAAAGGCTTGTAACACCATTGAATTTTAAAATATGCATAATAATTATTTCCACACCTTTCAATCAACCCTAACAATAATTATGGATCATTAGTTGATGGGATCCATCCTATCTTTAGTCAATGGGAATTCTAAGTTCATAAGAAAATTTGTTTCATAGATAGATCAAAAGAATAATATTCCCTTCATACATTTCTAGGAATAACAACAGATTCATATTGATTCACTTATAAAAATATTAAAGAAAGTATGTAAACACTATAAAAAAGTAAACATTTAGTCCAATGGTTGGGAGAGTTGGAGTAGGGATTTCAAACCAAGGTGAGGGTGCGAGTGGCGATGATGGTGAAGGAGATGATGAGGATGATTCAAATGGCACCGCCATGCTACTTCTAGTTTGGTCTTCCTTCTTAGAAGTCATGAGGTGGTGTGTTCATTTGGTGGCATCCCTCTATTGGTTTGGGGGGTTCTTGTTTTCCTTTCCAGTCCTTCTATGGGTGGTTTGTTGGCTTCTTCTTGGTGTGGCCGTTTTGTTTGTTGCCAGTTCTTGCTAGCTTTTTTCACTTTTTTGAACTTGGTTTTGTTTGGTTTTGATGTCTTGCTGATGGTGTTCTTTACCAATGATGGTTGTTGTGGTTTCTTGGATGCTTTTTCCTTGTCCCTTTGTTTTCTCTTTGATGGATTTGTCTCTATTTTTGGGGTGAACTGGGGCCTTCCTTTACTGGTATTGATTCCTTATAGCTCCTCTAGCTAGTGGTGGTCAGGGGTTCTGTGAGCCACAATAGGTTTGAACATTTTGATTTATTTACTATTGAGGTTATGGAGGAGTGGTGGATTGACCTCCTTGTTGTTGTGAGTGTCTTTATGGTTTTGGAAGGTTTTTTTTATATCCCTTTCACTTTCCCTATTCTTTTGGTGTTGTGTTTGAATCCACTTTGGTCTTTGTTGTTTCCTTTTGTGGTGGGGATTGTCTCTATTTTGACCTTGTTTCTTTTGGAGCCTTAGGCTATGCTTTCTACCCCTATTTTTGGTGGGGTGTTGTTTGAGAGGGTGTTGCTATTTGAACTTATGTTCTATATCCCCTTCAATACTTTAATGCTTTTGTTGCTGATATGGTTTTATTTTTATTTGAGTGTTCTTTCTGTGGCTGGGTTGTCTTTATGTTTGGCCCAGTCTTGTTTGATGAGCTCTTTTTTCTTCCCCTTTTATGCTTCAAATTTTGATCTGTAGGTTGGGAATGTGTTTTTATAGATAGTTGTGTGCCTTCAAATTTTTAAGCTAAAAGATTAGAAGGTTTTTCTCTCAAGTTTGATGGTTGAGGAGTGTTCTCTTTCTTCTTCTATTCTCTAGTTTGCACTACTATGCCAAAGGATGTCATGTCTTCCCTTTATATGGGTATAGTTACTTTCTTTCGGGTTCTACAGTTGAAGTCTTATATGGAGGTGGAGATTTCTCCTTCTGAGGTGGACCCCTCTCCTATTGAGGTGGAGAGGGGTGTTGTGGAACTGGTGGGAAGTTACATGTTCTATGGTAATGGCTCTCATTTCATCCTATCCTATATAGGGAAATCCTCTCCTATTGAGGTGGAGGGTAGGTTGGTGTTTCTGGCTAGTTGGTGTTGTGAGAAGGTTGATGCTCTTCAGTGTTTAGTTTCAGTTTTTACTTCCCTATTAAGGTGGGGAGTTTGGATTCGTGGGTTGTTGTTGCTTAGTGTTTTTCTATAGTCTAGTTGTTACAAGTTGATGGTTTCCTAGCTAACTTGGGCGGATCTTATTTCTTGTTAGGGTTTTAAGTCCCTTTCTTCTCTCAGATTTAAGGTCATGGTCAAAACCTCTTTATATAGGGTTTGAGGTCCCTTCAAAACCTTTGTGCACTTGGTGTTGTCTTATATTTTCTATTTGGTGTTATTGTTGTTGAGCTATGTTTTTTTCTTTTTAGCAACTTGATTTTCTTGGTCTAGATTTTAGGTCCCTTCAAAACTTGTTTATAAAGGGTTTAGAGTCCCTTCAAAACTTTTTTTTCCTATATAATCAAAACACTATAAAAAAATATAAATTGACGAGGGTGCAACCTGAGACACAGGAAATTAACACACCAGAAAAAGAATACTATTTTATTATTTAGAAATGATCTTCTTACATGCAGAGTATCTCAAATCCTCAACTTCTACAATATATGCCAGCTACAGAAATTACAGAAAAACCCCTTTCACAGTATGCGAGCTTTTCCCCCAAAAGCTACACAAAAATCAGAAACTTGTCCATAAATAGAGCTCCTTATTAGTTTGGAGCCAAAACAAAATTCAAATTTTGAGTTTTTGGCGGTCTGGTGCCGAAAGTTACAACTTCAAATTCAAATTTCAAAAACACATTTGAAAATTAGTATCTTCTAGAAAGTGCACCAACTTCCGGGAGCCATAACTTTTGATCCTGGACTCCACTTTTCAAACTGTTTGAACCATTGGAAAGGTCTCAGACTCAAGAATTTGCTCAAAATCTACTATGCTAATTTTGGCAAGTTTTGGGGCCGTTTCGGGACCATTTAGTGCCTCAAATATGACCTAGAAGGTTTTCAGGTGCCATTCTAGGAGACTAAAACTGCAATATCTTCCAACCCATGAATAGAAAAGAAAAACCGTAAGTTGGGAATTACATTATGATGAAAAGGGTATCTAGAAATGCAAAAAAATCTAAGAAGCTACCAACATGAAATGAAACTCTTTTTTTGGGTCATGCAGGATTGCCCTTATACCACTGGATGCTCCTACATCATAAATCAAACTAATTTATATTACAACTAGTATTTATTTACCAAAGCATGGAGAATCCCTTGGTTCTATCTTTGAGAATTTTAAGATAATTTTAAATGGAACCAATAAATATTCCAACTTGAAAAATATTAAGTATATAATTTTAATTCTATTCAAAAACTAATGAAATTAAATCTTAAAATGTTGCAAAATTCTTGGGTGATGAAATGAGATACTTCCTAATATAAAATGCAACCATCAACTAGAAAATTAAATGTGATGGTTGACCTTGGCTATCAAGAAATTTAAAAAAAAAATTATGATAATTATTTAATATAAGTTTCCTTTCAAATACTATGACCTACCAAATATTAAAAAAAAAATATAGACAATATATATGTAGGTGTGTGTGTAAGTAATGATATAGATATATTTTGACAATTCCTTCAAAATTTCTATTTTAATAATATTTTACTACTAAAATGATTAAATATGGTCATATGACCATCAAATTTAGACCCTACCATCAATATTTAAGAACCTATATATTTTAAATCAATTTATCTTAGAAACTACAATATTTTGATCTAACATACACAAATAATGATATAGTATCACCATTTATTATAATTACTATCACTATACATTAAAATTAAACTTCTATGGGAATTTGAGGCAGCCATTTGCAATAGTTCTCAAGTGGATAGAAAATACTTATATATATATATATATAGTTAGCCGATAGGCTATATATTGCATGGGATTTTTGCCTAAAACAAGTCTCACACCATTGAACCACCATGGTTTCCCGTTAGACTTTTGGTGGATTACTGGTAACCGTGATTGATCTGAAATGCTCGAACCAGCTTGCCAATGCCATAAATGGTCTGAAATGCTTGAACCAACATGTGTTGGAGGATGGAGTGAATGTTGAATACAAAAGACATCCACCTGGTTAAAAACCTAACACCATCTGAAATGCCATCAACTTCCATTGTCTACATTTATTAATGCTAGCAAATATCCCCTAAAATATTTTCTAGGTCACCACTGTGTTCCCTTACAAAAAGAACAAACACCGCTTTCATTGAAACTATTACTGAAAGAAAAAAAATGAATTTGAGTAGAGGTTAGAGCACATACCAAGAAAAGCGATCTAACAAATCTGAGCAAAGGTCAAAGCACATACTAGGAAAAGTGATTTCAACAATGCACAGTAATCTCTCTGCTTCCCACCACAGCTCATTCCATTCGGTACTTTCTCTAAATGTTTATTCATTGAATGTGTTCCATGATTTTTGTTTTGGTTAACTACCACTTTTACTTCCCCTCAAACAATTTTCCACCATAACTGTATCCAACTTCCCTATTCATGCCTCCTTCTACGCTGCACCTTCACCTATATTCACACCTCCTCTCCTCCATCTATGCAACCTCCTTCCAAGGTCGATACGACCTCCTTATTTCTTCTAAAACATGCCAACTACTTATGTTGAATGTTAGCAATGCATCCTCGTTGCTATTGGTTTTCGCTCCTCCAAACTCTTACTCGTTGGTATTGACCTAAATGAAAATTATGGCCAAGATGCTAAACATCCAACAAAAAAGGTATATGACAAGTCTAACAAAAATTTTTAAAAATAAATACAAGAAACCTACTACACTAGCATCTCCCGCACCACTCCTCTCTCATGTATTTTTGGTTCCTTGACCAGACTCATGGTAAACATATACTATTGCAACATAGGGTTTAACACTAAAAAAAAACATATATTATTGCAACATAGGTTATAAGATACAACTCAACACCATCAATCAATGGCTATGGAGATTATTGACATCTCCAGTAGTTCCAGTGGCCCTATGTTGCTGACCAACTCGACATTGTCAATCAATGACAATGGAAATTCTTCAAGCCAGATACAAGATTTTTCATATGACATTACAATTAGTTGCCTTGACTTGCTACAACAAGCAAAGGCCACTGTTCAAAACATGCAAAGTGTCCAGGATTTGGACATTCAGTCAATGGAAGTAATAGTACATGAGTTCCATTCAACTTGTGAGAAGTTGAGTTCCTTTTGTATTTTCCTCCATGAAATGAAAGTGGATGAGTTATACAGACAAGGTGGTTTTATCTACATTAAAGAAGCATTCCAGAATTACTTGAATCATGTCTAAGATGCGTTCTCCCTATAAATGTGTATATAGTATGTGATATAACCATTTAACTTCAACTTTTACCAACTTATGGATAGTTGGATATTTTGTAAATCCCTAAAATAAATGTAAGCTCCAATGTACTGTGAACAAGGCACTTTCGCTCACAATAAAAAGATGCAATATGTCACCTACTACAATAACGTGTAACACATTTTTTGCTTTAGAAATATATACACATACTTTGTTCTCTTGCTATCATATTGCATCTTGGTTCTTGACTTTTTCTTTTGATTTGTATCTCTTTACTTGACCCATATGTATAAATTCCAAAAATAAATGACTTCTTCAATTGCATATAATTAAGAATAGTAGTTTGCATATAATTTGTTGCTAACCTTTCCTCATTTCACTTAAACTAAGCATAGTCTAACCATTGTGTTCACAAAAATTCATTTGTAGCACTCTTTAAATATATATTGCCAACAAATGCTATATCTCTCCTTCATTAATTGTCTCGTTCTTGCACCTACATTCCTTACAATTTTTTCACTTAGTAGAACAATAATATTGTACTCACTTCCTCAAACCCATAATCTTTACAGTAAAGTAGCACAGTGAGTATAGAGTATAGTTAGATGTCCTAATTCCATAGCACCCCAAAATGATTATCACATTTGCAAACCAAGTAGCTTTCTTTAATTTTATTGTATGTTCCTTTGTTGTTTATCCCTCGCTAATAATGTACTAGTGTTATATTCGTTTGTTCAAAAGAACATATCCTCTTGTGCCTTTAGCATAGAATGCATATTCAAACATCTATAGTGTTTCTAATTTACTTAGACTACTTAATAGTGTGAACTAATTATTTTACTCACTACACTTTCTCTTTTTTTTTCCTTACAAATGCAACAAGCTAACTTTCAAAGGCCACTATTTTGATATACACACCTATTCAAAAACATATTTATAGGTATTATTTTAAATTCACTTTTACTCTATGTAACTTCTATACACACTTTTATTTAAACCACAACTTCCATGGTCACTGTATACACCTAAAAATGGTCTGGATAAATCTAATTAATTAAATATATTTATTTGATTAATTAACCCTTTAATTCTTCTACTATTAAATAAATAGAAATATTGATTTATTATAGTTCATTATTCTATTCTAATCACATTCTTCTAATTATTCTATCTTAATTAAATAAATAACTTCAATAGTTTGATTGATTTAATTATACAATTATTCCCTCTTAATTAAATAAACTATATCACATAGTTTTATTTAATTATCATATCTCCTTTATTAAATAAACGAATTTCATTTGTTTGCTTTATTTAATAATATCCAAAATTAAATAAAGCTAATATTTCTCCAAAAGTGAAACTTTCAAATAAAATCAATTTTGCTTTATCCTTCCAAACTAATTTTGGAACATTCACAAGAGAATTGGCTCTCTTCGTCCTCTTTCTCTTCCTGGCCTTCTGAAGGAATTCTTTATCCTTTCCATCTTCTTCTCTACCAAATTCATTCTTCTCCATTGATTTATCCAGATTCAATCTCAATCGTTGCTTGCTACCATGTCACAATTGTCTTTTGAAAATCTATAAAAGGAGCCTCTTGCTACATGAAATGGATCCTAACTTTTGTGTAATCTTACTCTGTAGGCATTCAGGCATTTAGGCATTCAAGCAATCAAGCAACTAAGCATTTAGCAATCAAGCATTTGGAATTATCAAGCATTTAGAAGCATTATCATGGTTGCATCAAAATTTACAGTAGTTCTTTTATCATAGTTTCTCTATAGCTTCATTATCATTCAGGAATCATCATATATGATTATATTAGTGCAATCTCATTCTCTAAATTGGCATTTTAATAGTCATGATGCTTATCAAATCTGAGAGCTAAGTGATTTAATAAATCTTTAGAGATAGAGGACAATAGGATAGTTTCAATAGATTTATGCTTTTAATTTAGTTTAATTGATCTTAGATCTTCAATATAATGTCTTATTTAGAAGTGTTTTAGTTTGTTTACTTATTTACTTTTTCACACTTACAGTCACATTCAACAACATTATGGCTTTTCCAAATATTATCAAATTAGTTAGCTATATTTTGTTGCCTATACAACATTTTAATTTCGTACTTCACAAAGTATGCTTCTTATACATCATTTAAAGTAAGTAATAGCTGCCACCTACAATTTACTTTTGCAATGACTAGTTCACTCTCTTGTCACAATGTATTCTTTGACTGAGAATGTAATAAAGATGATCCATGATGGAAACATAGACCTGCAACCCCATCTACAAGCAATAGATATTTCAATGTTTGGACATGGGCCTAAACCAACTAATTGCTATATACTACAACTCTCTGATGGGGTGCATAAGCAAAAGGCTACACTTCCAAAACAATACAACCACCACATAGATTATAAATAATTACAGAAGGGCTCTATACTTAAACTCATTAAATACAGTTGCCCTATTCTTTGCAATTCAAGGTGAGCCATCATATTTTAGTGATTTGTTACAATATGCAAAATTAGAACTGATAGATTATCATTCTTGAACTCCATTCATCTCATCCTATTGATAATACTTCATTGTACACTTATAGGTGGATTGTCATATCGGAATTAGAAATCACGTGTGCAACAAGATATCATTGGCCATCCTGCCAACCTCTTTGAAAAACAAACCCAACAAGTACAAGACACATCTACAAGCCTTGATGACAGTGTTATAGTACTACAACCACCTCTCCTGATAAAATATTCCTTGACTAACAATGCAATCAAGATGATGAATGATGGAAACCTAAACTTGAAACCCCATCTACAAGCATTAGAAATTGCACCATTTGGCCATGGTCTCAAACTAATTGATGGAAACATAGACCTGCAACCCCATCTACAAGCAATAGATATTTCAATGTTTGGACATGGGCCTAAACCAACTAATTGATATATACTACAACTCTCTGATGGGGTGCATAAGAAAAAGGCTACACTTCCACAACAATACAACCACCACATAGATTATAAATAATTACAGAAGGGCTCTATACTTAAACTCATTAAATACAATTGCCCTATTCTTTGCAATTCAAGGTGAGCCATCATATTTTAGTGATTTGTTACAATATGCAAAATTAGAACTGATAGATTATCATTCTTGAACTCCATTATGCCACATCTCATCCTATTGATAATACTTCATTGTACACTTATAGGTGGATTGTCATATCGGAATTAGAAATCACGTGTGCAACAAGATATCATTGGCCATCCTGCCAACCTCTTTGAACAACAAACCCAACAAGTACAAGACACATCTACAAGCCTTGATGACAGTGTTATAGTACTACAACCACCTCTCCTGATAAAATATTCCTTGACTAACAATGCAATCAAGATGATGAATGATGGAAACCTAAACTTGAAACCCCATCTACAAGCATTAGAAATTGCACCATTTGGCCATGGTCTCAAACTAATTGATGGAAACATAGACCTGCAACCCCATCTACAAGCAATAGATATTTCAATGTTTGGACATGGGCCTAAACCAACTAATTGATATATACTACAACTCTCTGATGGGGTGCATAAGCAAAAGGCTACACTTCCAAAACAATACAACCACCACATAGATTATAAATAATTACAGAAGGGCTCTATACTTAAACTCATTAAATACAATTGCCCTATTCTTTGCAATTCAAGGTGAGCCATCATATTTTAGTGATTTGTTACAATATGCAAAATTAGAACTAATAGATTATCATTCTTGAACTCCATTATGCCACATCTCATCCTATTGATAATACTTCATTGTACACTTATAGGTGGATTGTCATATCGGAATTAGAAATCACGTGTGCAACAAGATATCATTGGCCATCCTGCCAACCTCTTTGAACAACAAACCCAACAAGTACAAGACACATCTACAAGCCTTGATGACAGTTTTATAGTACTACAACCACCTCTCCTAATAAAATATTCCTTGACTAACAATGCAATCAAGATGATGAATGATGGAAACCTAAACTTGAAACCCCATCTACAAGCATTAGAAATTGCACCATTTGGCCATGGTCTCAAACTAATTGATTGATATAGAGTGGAGCTCTCCAATGGGGTACATAAGTAGAAGGCTACACTTCCAACAAAGTACAACCAGTGCATAGCTTCTAAAGAACTCCAGAAGGGATCTATACTCAAACTGATAGGATACAATTGCCATGTTCTTTGCAATTCAAGGTGAGCCATGATATTTGCATGCTCTTCTACAAAATCCCAAATAATAACTTGTAGCTTAGCATCTTTTATCCACTATGTCACATTTTTTCATACTCAAAATACTTACTCATTTTATTTTTATAGGTGGATAGTCATCTCCAAATTAGAAATCACATGTTTGCAGCATGACATCATTGGTCAACCTGCCTACTTGTTTGAAGAGAAATCCCAGAAAGTAAATTCTACAACCTCAACTATTCCATCTATGAGCATGAGTAACACTACTATGGTAACAAAGCCACCTGCTCAAAGGGAACTTTTTGGGTTATGCTCGTCCCTACAAAAGAAATACCTTATGTCCAATATTACGCCTATTAGGAATTTTAATCCATTTCAGACAAGGTGGCTTATAAAGGGTTGTGTTACCATGAAAAAATAGATGCACCACTTCAACACACGGAAGGGACAAGGGCATGTCTTCTCTTTTGATATTATTGACTTTGAGTGCACTAAAATATGAGTAACTTGCTTTAATGAAGTTGCAAACCTTCATTACATGAATGTGCATTTTGGAGAAGTATATACAATATCTAGTGGAACTATTAATTCAGCTAATAGGTTGTACAACAAACTAAATAGCCAGCTTGAAATTTCTTTAGTCGAGGAATCCAAGTTTCTCACTCAGAAGATGACCTTCAAATTCCCAAACATTAGTTTTCTTTCACACCCTTCAAAGAAATTTTAGAATTGAACAATAATATCCTTGTTGATGTTATTGGAATAGTCATATGTGTGGAACCAAGCTCAACCGTAAGGAGGAGGGATGGGACTGAAGTTCTTTGAAGGAGCATCAAATTGATAGATACCTCTTCATCTACCATTAATATTACTTTATGGGGTCCAACAACTGAAAAGGAAGGAAAGCAACTATAGGAGATGTATCACTTAAAACATGTGGTCGTACTTACAATAAAAAATGGTCATGTTATTGAGTATAATGGCAAGGTCATAAGCACGTTGGAAAGAACCCACCTATTTGTAAACCCAAGAATAGAGGAGGCAAAACAACTCAAACCATGGTTTGAACAGAATGGGACTGATGTCACTCCATTGAATACACAACCGTTGGATGCACCTCTCATGCTTACGAGGAAAAAAATTGTTGATATTGAAGAGAAAACTACCAGTATGAAACAATTAAACTTTCTAATGCAATCTAAAAGCAACAGTGTAATACATAAAAAAAATTCATTATGCTATCCATCTTGCCCCCTTGAGTTAGATGGAAAACAATGTAAAAAGAAAGTTGTACAGAACAATGATCAAACATGGTATTGTTCAAAGTGCAAAGCTACTACTGCTAAATGTACCTATAGATACATACTCTAGCTAAAGCTCTTAGATCATATAGGAATATTATGGGTTGTTGCTTTTGAAGAAGTAGCCATTGAACTTCTTGGAATGTCTACAAATAATTTATACATGCTACAATTCAATTTTGGAATAGAAACTTAAGCTGAGACCATAGTGAAAGGAGTGTTATTCAAGCAATTTATCTTCACAATCACAAATTCGTATGATTCAATTGTTGCTCAAGGATGGGTAAAATCAACAATCACAAAGGTCGACGAGCTAGATTTTGTTGTAGAGAATCTGCTCATGTTGGGTGGAATCACTACTATGTGTCATATTGCTAGTGTTTAGATGTACCTCAATCGCTTATGTAATATATATAAAATTTTGTACCATCTTATATAGTATACTTTCTATACTTCTGATTCCATACATGGAATTTCAAAGTCACATGTGTATTGAATATATTTCTGTTATGAAAATACTATGATTTATCCCTTCCACCAAATTACTCATGTATATTGCATACCAATCGTATCTAAACTACTTTTCAAAGAAATAAATTGTATGTATTTGTATATATACCAATTTTCTTTAATTTTGTATGTATTTTTAATTGTTCATTTGATGATTATAGTTCATATTTCCTTTATAGATGGCAACCTCTAGCCCTAAAAGCATACAATCTCATAAAATAAGTCATAACTACTATATGCAACATAAAGAAGAAATCAGCATTCACCATCATTTCCAATGCATAGGAAAACAGGCAATACAAGCCAACACACCAACCTCCTTGTAGTCAAACCAACACAACATTGAACCATATGAATGTGCATCCCAAACTGAACACACTTTTGACATAGGTTTGTCAGTGTGCACACACCAAACAATGCACACTCATCAAAATTAGTTCACAAGCTTACCACATTCTAAAAAAAACTTTATAGAAGCTTCGAAAAGATTTCGTTCAAGATTAGATAAACTATCAAACTTTCCAACTTGCACAATTTGTCATGAATGCTACCCAGGAATGTGTTGCAATGCAACACAAATTGGTCCAGTTTGTTTTAGATGCTTCCATGAGACAAGTAGACATCATTTCTCAACAACTAATTTAATGAACCCAGGAGTACAACTATATAAACTATAGACACTAACATAAGTAGAAGAAATGCTTTTAGCATGAGTCAATCTGATAATACAAGTAACAAATCCTCATGGAGGCCAATACAAATATAGTGGGCACACAATTTGTTTCCTACAAGATATCAAAACCATAGAAAAATACTTGCTGCATAAAATTGCAAACTTGGATGTGTTGGTGGTTCAAAGAACCAATACAAGAGGTGACCATTATGACTGCTACATAAGTAGGCATCGTGTGTGGGCTGCACTAAAATATAAAATCGTAGATGAACCATATTACAAAGATGTTGAGGTGGATTTTGTGTCTCTTGGGGAGATCCTTGATAAAAATATAGACATTTTCAATATGCTTCATAACATTAGTGTTGACAACGATGATATTGTTGCACCAAACAGTTCTTCAAAATTTTACTCAAACTCGCCTGACACTTAATTCACTTACTCAACATCCTTCATGGCTAGGCTACCAAGTAAATGTCATGAACTAGAAATCATAAAAGAAACATTGCTAGTTAGAGATCACAATCACATCATTATAGATTGGCCAACACTTGAGTCCTCACCAGTTAATGAATACAATACCAAAGGACTTATAGACATGGATTTTCCTTCTTTGTTTCCCAATGGTAATGCATTAAATTTACAACCTCGCTATAGACAAGTTGAAATGCATGAATATGTGTTGCACCTAATGAGATTTCATGATAATAGATTTGGAAGGCATCCAAGGTTTAGATATTTTGTCTTGAACCTGTTGATGCACCATCGAAGCCAAGATGTTGCCTCCATTTTTGTCAAGAAAAATGTTGAGGACTCTAGACCAACCACCATAGACAACCTTTGTCTCCATATACAAACCTTGCCTGATACTAAACTAGCCAAAAAATTGATGCATTATGGATCATACCTTAGAGGCACAGGAGCATATTGGAATAAGTGTCATGGTGAATTTTCAAACATGATCAACCAAATAGGCTCCCCCACACTATTCTTCACATTAAGTTTTGTAGATACCAAATGGCCTGATTTACAACTATTTACAAAGGGGGCAAGTCAAACATCATCATTAAAGATCGCATAGATAACATTGTTATGAACCCAAATACCACATCCTTATACTTCAATCAAATATTCACAACATTCCATGAAGAATTCTTAGAGAAGCTCTACTATGCAATAGACTATTGGTGTAGATATGAGTGGCAACATTGAGGGTCTTCACATGTACATGGCTTCCTTTGGCTTGAGGGTGCACCAAACATGGACACACTTAATTGGAGAAATCATGCAGAAGTATACATAGAGAAATCATTCTTTGACAAATATGTTAGTGCCTGGAATCCTCAAAATATAGGAGATAGGAACAACACATGCCATCGGTCTTTGCAAGATGATCCATGCTTACTAACAACACCAGAAATATTTGCCACAAACACACTTACTGACTATGAAGAGTTACTAAATTGTGTCCAGAGACACACCAATTGTTTGAAATCAACCTGCCTTCGCAAGAAAGGAAACATGGAGTGCTGCTATAGTGCACCCTAGCCTGAATGTGCCACTTCTTCTTTGTGCAGTGACAAAAATGGGAAAAAACTTTTTTCCCTACACGTAATGATGATAGGTTGAGTATACATAGTCCAGAAATGCTTTCCATATGGATATCTAATATGGATTGTCAGCCCATGCTTTCAAAAACATTAGTTCTAAAGTACATTCCAAAATATGTCATGAAGGCAGAAAGAAAATCTGAAAGCTATTTTGATATGTTGACACGCATATGTCAAAAGCAAGCACCCCAAGACAAGGTACTTGCAACATACAAAAAATTCATGTTTGAGATTATTGCTGATCGTGATATAGGTGCACAAGAAATGTGCCATATGTTGCAAAAGTTGCCCCTTGTTGTTTGCAATCATGAATTTATGGTGCTTAATGTTGGGAGAAAAGTTTTCAACTGAATTAGGACAAACTGAAACGAAAATACATTGGAGCTAACTTACATCCATATAAACACACAAGGTCCTCCTCAAATGGAGAAAGTAACACTACTTGAATCTGCACAATCATTCTCACTCTCATCAAGTTGCAAAGAGTACAAGTGGAAAGAAAGGAAACATAAGGAAATTATCAGTGTCTTCCACTGATTTACTATTATTCCAAAGGAGGATTCAAAACATTTTGAGACATTTTGTTGGAGTGAACTTCTTTACAAGCAATTTTGTAACATTGAAGCAAACATTGGTATTGAGAAAGATACAATTGTTGCAAATTGGAAGGAGATGAATATACGTAAATATTATGTGTGGCATGTTGACCGTATAGTTGATGAAGAGGTAAATCAAGAAGAGGAAGAGGAAACAAAAGATGAAAATAAGATAGGCAATACAATACAATTGAATGAATGGGAGTTCTTATCACAATTGGGTCTTAGTACGAGTGGAAATCTTAATTCCTTTGATTTGCTTGGAAGAAGTGACTTTGACAATTGCCACAAGTGGAATGCCCATAAAATACCCCAAGTGTTACATGAAACTACAAAGAATTTCATATGCACAAACAAGGTGGACCAACATGACATCCCAACACCGTTTGAGTTTAACGACTTCCCATATCCACTCTCCCTCAAACAACAGCTCACTTTGACACTTTTTTTGGACCACAGTAGTTCTTGTGAAATCGAAAAACCCTTGTACATGATCATACAAGGAACATTAGGAATAGGGAAATCCTATCTTATTCATTGCATTAAAAACTGCCTTTCCAATTTAGTACCACAAGAACATAGCCCACTCCTTATTGTTGCTCATACATGAATCACAACATTCAACATACACGCCTCAACTATACATTCATCCTTGAAGATTCCAATCAAGGAAATGCAACCATTGAAGGGGCGGTCACTTGCAATGTTCCAACATAGCATGAGACACATAAATACCTCCTAATTGATGAATTGAGCTTTATAGGCCCAAAATTACTCTTGAAAATTGATACTAGGCTATGTGAGGCTTTCCCCCACCAATAACACTTGTGCTTCAATGGAAGATCTATCATTCTTGTAGGAGAATTTGCACAACTACCCCCTATTATGGAAAAACCTATATATTTCACCCACACAAATGTGAAAGCCCTTTGGCAACAATTCACTATTATTGTCACACTAGAAAAAATATTTTGACAACATGGGGACACACAAGCTCAAATTGAATTTCAAAGAACTCTCCAAAACATTTGTAATGAAAAACCAATTGAACAAGATTGGGAGCTACTAATGTGTCACACAAACAAAATGCTATCACAGAAAGAAAACACGTCTTTCGACCTAGCAATACACCTATTCTTGACCAATGACTTAGTTGGAACACACAACAAAAAAATGATACAACTATTAAATCTTGCTATTGCACTTAGTATTGCAATAAAAACAACCACAAGATCAAAGATCGATAATTATGCTGACAAGCTTCCCCATGAACTCCTACTATGTAGAGGCCAACGCATCATGCTAACTACAAACCTATGGACTCATGCAGGTCTTGTAAATGGTTCTCTTGGAGAGGTTGTAGATATTGTATACACAAAAAGCTCTAAACCACCAGATTTACCATTATATGTGGTAGTAAAATTTGATACTTACAATGGCCCACCTTGGAGCATCCATGCTCCAAGAACTATTCCTATATCACCTATATCTCTAGGTGCTCATAGGTAGTTGCCACTATGCAGTGCATGGGCGATTACGATACATAAATCCCAATGATTGACAATCGAAAGAGCAACAATCAATATAGGTAAAAAAGAAAGACAAGGATTAACTTTTACAGCTATATCTAGAGTTAAATCAATACACAAACTTAGGATTGACCCACCATTTTCCTTTGATCAATACTCAAGAATGAAGAATAATCCACACACAATTATCAAGAAAAAAGAAGAGCTCTGACTACGTCTTCTCTCTTTATGATGAGTACAGGTACACATACACTAACACACCACTCTCTCAAGAAAGCTATATTTGTTTTATCTTCTACTTACCATATTGATATACATACAAATTATTGTTTCTATACTTACACCACATTTGCAATCACATGCAAGTGGATGTTCCAACATTATATACTCCTACAATGGTTGCTCCAAACTGAAGAATTTTCCCAAAGTGCCCTTTGAGAAGGTGGCTTTGTTACCATAGCAGTGTTACTCATGCTCGTAGATATAGTAGTTGAGGTTGTAGACTTTACTTTCTGGGCTTGCTCTTAAAACATGTAGGTGGGTTGATCAATGATGTCATGTTGCAAACATGTGATTTCTAATTTGGAGATGACTATCCACCTATAAAGATAAAATGAGTAAGTATTTTGAGTACTAACAAATGTGACATGGTGGATAAAAGATGCTAAGCTACAAGTTGTTATTTGGGATTTTGTAGAAGAGCATGCGAATATCGTGGCTCACCTTGAATTGCAAAGAACATGGCAACTATATCCTATCAGTTTGAGTATAGATCCCATATGGAGTTCTTTTGAAGATATGCACTGGTTGTACTTTGTTGGAAGTGTAGCCTTCTACTTATGTACCCCATTGAAGAGCTCCACTGTTTATCGATCAACTAGTTTGAGGCCATGGCCAAATGGTGCAATTTCTAATGCTTCTAGATGGGGTTGCAAGTTTAGGTTTCCATCATTCATCATATTGATTGCATTCTTAGTCAAGGAATATTTTGTTAGGAGAGGTGGTTGCAGTACTATAACACTGTCATCAAGGCTTGATGTGGCTTGTACTTGTTGGGTTTGTTGTTCAAAGAGGTTGGTGGGCTAGCCAATGATATCTTGCTACACTCATGTGATTTCTAATTTTGATATGAAAATCCACCTATAAGTGTACAATGAAGAAGTATTATCAATAGGACGAGATGTGGAATAATGGAGTTCAAGAATGATAATCTATAAGTTCTGATTTTGCATATTGTAGAAAATCACTGAAATATGATGGCTCACCTTGAATTGCAAAGAACAGGGTAACTGTATTTAATGAATTTAAGTATAGACCCCTTCTGTAGTTCTTCAGAATCTATGTGGTGGTTGTACTATTTTGGAAGTGTAGCCTTCTACTTATGCACCCCATTAGAGAGATATAGTATATAGCGATTGGTTGGTTCAGGCCCATGTAGACAATTCCCATGCCTACAGAAAAAACAAAGACCCCTTTGTATAAAATACATCCTATCAAATTGATCCATGTCAAGAACATGAACCAAAGCATATTTAAGACAAAACCATGAAAAATCAAGATCAACAATCTGAACCTCTAATATATCATATCCATATACCACATTGTTATGCCTTGCATAACCAACCCATTTCATTCTTGGTCAAAATGGGACCCCCTTGTCTTTGTTTGTCCTTGGTGTTTTTGTTTGGGCCTTAGGAGTTGTTCTTTTTCCTCCTAAGACCTTGTTTCTTTTGTTTTCGTGAGTTCGGGACGTGGGATGAAACTCGACTTAGAACTTTGTAAAGTTCCTGGTTTTTTGTTCATTCTGGTTCCATCTCTGCTCCTTGTCATTTTGGTTTCTTTGTCATTCTACTCATGTTGGGCCTTTCAGATGGTTCCCTCCCTTGGGTTTTTGTTTGTTTCTTTTCCTTTCATTTTCTTCCCTTCCCACAGAAGCAGAACCGGAACGAAAACTGAATTGGAAACTTTGTAAAAGTTTCAAGTCTAGTTTTGGTCCCAACCCCACTCCCGCTATTTTCCTTTGTGTTTTGTCCTTGTTTGTGTCTTACCCAGGTCCGGTTTTCATCTGGTCCTGCTTCCTTTCATTTCCTTTTTGTCACTTTCTTTGTGTCAGTGTTTGTTCCTTTTGTCGGGAGCAGAACTAGAATTGGAACTGAACTGGGAACTTTGTAAAAGTTTTAGGTCCGGTTTTGGTTTTGATCTTTCCCTCATTCCCTTTGTTGTCTTCTCCTTTTGTCAAGAGCAGAATCAGAATTGGAACTGAACTAGAAACTTTGTAAAAGTTCCCAGTCCAGTTTTGGTTCTGATCTCGCCCCTGTTCCCTTTTTTGTCTTTTCCTATTGTGGGACCGGAGCCAAATTCATAACTTGATAAAAGACTTGGGTAAGTTTCTTATTCTGTTCCCATTCTACTTCCGCATCTGTCTTGCCTTCGATTGTACATTTGTTCAAATACTCAGTTACATTTTTTATCCCACACCTGACCAATTGCATTAATGAAATTAATTGTGACTCTCTCACATGTGAGAAATGGTTTTTTAAACCATAATCAAATGGATGTGCAGAGTCACCAAGTGTTTCCTTATGATCAAATACATCAGATTTTTGTCTGTCAAGACAGTAGATTGGATTTTGATGCTAATCAGAATATTGGCATGAATGAGTTTAGTGTTTTATTGCAGCGAGGAATGTATGATAAAGTTCAGTTGGATGAAGTAGAAGAATGTCAAGAAAATGACCAAGAGGTTGTCTCAGAAGTTGAATCCCTTCAACATGACGAAGAGAATGAAATGAGGGAGTGTTATCTTGGTTTTGATTCTTTTTATTCAAATGCATTGTTTGAAGAAAGTCCCTGCTTAGCATGCACTAATGAATTTGATCTTAACAATGATGAACTTGATACTAACCCACACGTTCTTGTTAATGATACACAAAAACATGAATTGAGGAAGTGTTTTCCTGGATTTGACTCTGTACATTCAAATGAGTTGTTCGAAGAAAATCCTTGTTCACCCTGTATCAATATCTCTCACATTAATGGTGATGAGCTGAATACGGCTTCTCAAGTTCTTGTGGGTGACATGTTTGAAGAGAGTGTTGGAAGTAAGGCTTCATCTCAGGAAGAGGTGGGTTTGTAGACCTTACAAGTTGACGAAATGGATGATTTGTTGCTTAGTTCTTCTGAGGAGAACCAAAAAAAATTTGACTCTGTGCCTGAGATCAATACATAGATGCTGGTAAATGGATATCCCAGTTGCAAAACAAATCTCACTTCAGGTGATCATATGACATGAACACCCAACAACAACTGAAGGTGTTCTAAATCAGGTGGTGTCTTTTCATCACCCTCTATGTTTTAATTATTTTTAGTTTGATTATGACATTGGGGAAAATAAAATGTGTTTCAGGGTAGATCATGACAAGATTGAGAACCCACAACTATTAATATTTCAAACTTTATACCCTCAGAATGAATTTATTGCACATAAAATTTACATTTTTGAGTATAAAGATAAATTTGCTAGGTTTAGAACTATACCTAGTAAGTTAAGATTTCTGCAAATAATGAAAAATTTGTAGAGCTTGGTTTTGGAGTTAGTTTAGGATTAGGATTGGTTAGTGTTTGTTTTTAGTTTAGTTAGTTGTCTTCTTTTTTTGGTTTGTTTGTTTGTTGTCTGCGTTTCTTTTGGTTTTTGTTGTTGTTTTGTTTTGTTTTTGTCTTTGTTTCTAGGGACCTTCATTTTCCTCCATTTTAGAATGAAGGGGTTGTTATTCAAAGTATATTGCAGGAATGAGTAGAGAGATTGGTTTAGGTATTTTTTGGTATGTTGAAATATTTCATTCTAAACTTGTATCTTATGCTCATTTTAAACAATGGTTTGAAAAGTTATTAAGAATAAGGTATATTGTAAACAATCTCATGCACCATGACTGAAATCTGTCACAAAATAGATAAAGACATCTATCTATATAATATGCCTATTTGTCTTAGGGTTGTTGTATCTTATATTCAAGTGAAAAATATGATTCCCAACACTATCATGAGCTCCACGGTAGTTCTCAACCCACATTTCAAATAGACTATATCTGAGTATTGAGAAAAGTTAGTAAAAAATTCCTACAAGTGAAGCCTATTTTTTAAAAAAAAGAGCGAGAAAAGAGAACCATTGAAAGAAGGAAAACTCAAATATCAAATGGGTAATTCAAGTATCTCTATCGAGGCTATGGAAGCCTAACTGGCAGTAGAGAAATGCTTTGAGAGAACTAGAGGTATCTTCATCGGGGCTATGTATGCATGGCTGGTAGTAGAGGAATGCCCAAGAAATCATTGCATGATAGTTAAAGGGACTCAACTCATGTAGCTTGAATCTTAAGTACAATTGTTTAGGGGTAAAGAAAGCTTTTATGGAGAGAGATGCACCATACATGCACACACTTAGATTCAAAGTAGTTCATGTTGATTTACATTTGTAATTCCAGCTCAACCTTGTTCATTATATCTGATCTTACTTTAGTAAGAATTTTCATAAACTAGAGGTTCTGGGTGACTAAATTCTTCATTGTCTTGAAAATAAGTAAACCATTTTCCCAACCGAGTTACCAATTGTTATACCTTGCATAACCACCCCATTTCATTCTTGGTCAAAATGGGTCCCCCTTGTCTTTTTTTGTCCTTGGTGGTTTTGTTTGGGCCTTAGGAGTTGTTCTTTTTCCTCCTAAGACCTTGTTTCTTTTGTTTTTGCAGGTTCGAGATGCGGGATGAAACTTGACTTAGAACTTTATAAAGTTCCTAGTTCGTTGTTCATTTCGATTCTAGCTTCAATCCTTCTCATTGTGGTTTCTTCGTTGTTCTACTCGTGTTGGGCCTTTCAGATGGTTTCCTCCCTTGGGTTTTTGTTTATTTCTTTTCCCTTTTGTTTTCTTCCCTTCTTGCGGAAGCAGAAGCAAAACAAAAATTGAACTGTAAACTTTGTAAAAGTTCTGAGTCTAGTTTTGGTCCCAACCCCACTCCCACTATTTTCCTTTATGTTTTGTCCTTGTTTGTGTCATGCTGGGTCTAGTTGTCATCCAGTCCTGCTTCCTTTCATTTCCTTTTTATCACTTCTTTTGTGTCAGTGTTTATTCCTTTTGCTGGGAGTAGAACTAGAATTGGAACCAAACTAGGAACTTTGTAAAAGTTTCGATTTTGGTTTTGGTTCCAATCTTGCCCCCATTCCCTTTGTTGTCTTCTCCTTTTTTTGGGAGCTGAACTAGAATTGGAACCGAACTAGGAACTTTGTAAAAGTTCCAAGTCTAGTTTTGGTTCTAATCCTACCTTCGTTCCCTTTGTTGTCTTTTCTTGCTGCAAGACCGGATCTAGATTCAAAACTTGATAAAATACTTGGGTAAGTTTCTTGTTTTGATCCCATTCCGCTTTCGCATCTACCCTACCTTCGATTTGAACATTTGGTTTTGATCCTGATCTCGCCTATGGTAAAATCCTTTTTGTCCTTGATTCTTTCCTGACACCTCTTCCGGTAAGTGCAAAATTTGACTAAGTATGGAGAGTTACATTGAGTGAATGGAGAATGATATGAAAGGTAATGCTTGTAGTAATGATTTTCATGCTTTTGTTGATCTAATCCATGGTTGTATTGTAGGAATAGAAGATGTCAGGAGCATCAGAGGGAACTTCTCAAAGAGGAAGCCAAGCTGCAGAAAGTTCAAAGCCAACAAAGCCTAAGTAGATAAAGGTGGAGAAACTCCCTTACACCCTGAGATACAAGCACAAGATTCCCACTCTTATAGCCAGCAAGGTGGATTCAGACTAGCTGATATCACTGATACAAACTTAGGGCCATTCAACTTTGAGGAGGTGATGCAGAAAGAAGAGGATGGTGATGACTTAAACATCATGAAATATATCCATATATCACAAACAATTTGTATTGATTTGTGTTCTCATTATATTACTGACATTTTCCATATAGTTGGACATAGATGGAATAATCACATTGTATATTTACCTATTACCATCTTGTAATTTCTATTTTCTGTTGTTAGATTAAAACATTGTTTGTCTCTTAATGATGTCCATACAAGTACTAAATTGCATGCCACTCCCCTTCTTACTTCTCTATATTTTCCTATCGGTGTAACCCTTGCACCCCCTCTGGTGCAAGTGCTAGTTATAATTTATCTATAATCACCATGCTACTTGACTAATAGTTGTATACAATTTGCATGATAGTCAATGATGTTCTAAAATAATCATTTGGAAACCATATCAATATCACAATAGTAAATAAAGAGAAAAAAGATCACGATAAATGTAAAATATATGTGACTTGTAATAGCATAGGACACTATTGTATCCAAGGGTTGATCATGTAGATATGGCACACAACATAGAAGGGATGCACAACCATAGATGCCAAATTTATAGAACATAGACTTGTTGAAGTGAAAAGGAAAACAAAGAAGAAAATAATATAAAAATATTTAATTACATGAAATTTTTACAAGGAAAAGTAATATTACACAATAAAATATAGTAGAAAATGTAGGGCCCTATAATGGTATTCATGCAAAACACCATGTAATGACATTTACATGGGCTAGAGGATATCCCTACTAATTTTTATCTTGTGATCAACATAATATAATTGAATATTTACAAGGTTATAAATTTCTCCCAAAGTTCCACTAAGAGTTACCTAATCGTGGAAATTCCACATATAAAGAGTAGTTTAATATTTTTAAAAATTGGATAAACATGATCTTAAGTATGGTTATGATGTTGAGTGTTAAAATGGAAAGGTCTAGCTCCACATGATTGATATAAAATGATAAAGAATTAGTGTACGATTAAAGACGAAAAATGAGTTTTAGGTAGAAGAAAAGTAGATAAATATGTAGAGTCAAACTATTTTAACATTGTAGATTGAATTTGGTCGGAAGAAAGATGAGATGATACACTAACCCCTCAACCCAAGTGGCTATGAATAAGAAAGTTTCTATCTTATAACACTGAATTGAATTCTCTCTTGTCCGCTCTCAAAGAGAAAAGTGTTCCATGATAAATATACCAATTTGGCTTAGAGGAATGGATAATAAAAATAATCACAATCATCACAAATCTTACAATCATTAGTAGGCCTTGAGATGCCTCATTTTGTTTTATAGGGGATCATCTATGGTACTTGGAGGGGGTCCATGATTTTTCTTTGAAAAAGGTCTATGATAAAATATTAATTTTTTCTTAGACAATCACTTCATTCATCAAATTAGATATTTAATCATTTTTGTGAGAGAATCCTTCTCGATCCAATCATCAATCTAGAGATTAAGCTCAATTTGAAGCCCAAGCCTAAGAATTAGGGGAGTAACAAGAAAACATAAATGGTGTAAACAACCAACACTATATAAAAGATGAACCTTCACAATTCAATCTTCAAATCTCATTCCCATTTTTAAGCACACTTTTATGCATTAGTCTCTACTCTTGTATGTAGTGGATCACTTACCCTTGAAGAAGAGATAAAATTATCAATAAGAATAATGAGGTTGATTATGAAGGCTTATGATATATCAAGGTATTCAAATCCAACATTAGGGTTTTTAAAGGGATGAACTACATTGACAACTCTTACATTTTCCTTCACTTGTCCCCTATCTAAACTATGATATATTATGATGGCAACCCTATTTGTATATGGAAGGAGAGCAAGGAGATATTTTGCTTAAGATAATGTAGTAGGAAACCAAGCCTCATTCAAAAAATCATAACAACATACAATGCAACTCAGAAAATATATAAAATAACACAAAAATCTGTAAATAGTGTCTTCAATTTCTCATTCAAACTTTCTTGAAATCACTCAATAACAAGACAATTATGAAATTACATTGTTTTGCAGCCATATGGATGATGAAAACTATTAAAAACTGATGTAAATCTGATACAAAATAGAAAACATCAAATACACAAGTGGACTCCTTAAATCCAACTTCTTTTACCAGCTTCTAGCACCTGCAACCTCCAATCTTCAACTTGTAGCTTCCAATCTCTAATCTTCCATTGAATCAATTTTTAACAATGGATTCCATGATCCATTTTTATGTCACAACACCTTTGAACCTGCAATACAACACTTCCAATATCCTCTCCAAGAAGATTATATGCCTGCAACAACAACCTTTCAATTCTATCCAAGAATGACTACAAAAAACAAACCCCAAATTGCATGTAATATTCAAAAACAGGCTCCAAAAGCTTCTCCAGCAGAAATCCACAACCAAGTTGGGAAAAAAAACCTTTGAAAATCAATGCCAAAAACTTTCCATAATATAGAAAATGCTTTCATAAATACACTCCCACCAAAATTGCCAAAATGGGAGTCAATTCCTAGATTTTAGGCAATTTCCATTGTAACTCCTGCCAACTCACCTTGAGCACCCACTTTTGCATACATAATTTTAGAAAAAAATTAAATGCATCATTAAAAATTATAACTCCCTCCAAAAGCATTCCCAAGTCCATTTTTTCTAATTTCGAAATTGACAAATTCCAAAAATTCCCTCCATCTTTGGATCTATTGTTCTTCCTTATTCTTCTAAAATTTCTTCTTTCTCTTCTTCCAACACTTAGTTGGAAAAAACAACCTCCTTCTCTGAAAACTTTACACTTCATTCATCTCTCCTCTCATGGATTTGTATCCACCATGTACCATCCTCCTCTTAATACCATGCATTCTCCACTCTACTTTTGTGGGATTCAACCCACCATAAACCCACCACCTTGACCAAGATTCACTTGCAACATCCTCTAAAAATTCTACATCCAAATATGTATTATCCAAACAGCAATCAAAATCCACTACATCCTTATACAAATCTGCAACTACTACATGGAAATTAGAAGCTTCCATCTGCATACTCTCTTCTTGCTCTAAATCCTCTTCTACACTCACCAAAGAAGGTATATAACTAAATTCAAAATGAAAATTTACCTCATTCTTTTTCGCTGCCCCAACATCTTTTTCCTCATTCTTTGTTGCAACATCCATCTTCTCACCTTCAATGACAAGTTTTGAAAACTCCTCTTCGTGTTTGTCCATCAATTCCCCTTCAAACAACTTGTTGATTCTTTCTATCTCTTCTTTCAACAAGAAATCATCCTCATCAAACTTAGGACCATCCATGTACACAAATTTTTATTGCAAACCTTCTTCATCCACTTCACATAATGCACTCCATTCACATGCTATTGTTGAAACTTGCACCTCATTATCTTCTCCATTTGTGTGGGCTGCCCCCACATATTCTTCCTTACATTCAACCCCTACCAAAGGGATGCAACACTCTTTCTTTCTAATCTTCTCTTTGCCGTCCTCTTTTGTGAAAATATTCTTTTTCTCGTATCTCTCATCCCATGCTCTCATGTCCTTAACCATTTTTCTAATACAACTACTTTGGCCTTGAGCTTTTCAAATTCTTCATGATATTTCCTATTTTCCACTTCTACCCAATATTTTTCCCAGAATAAAATTCATACGAGCCTCCTCATGACCCATCCCATCCTCTTTGGTATAGACTACCTCATGTCCGGTGATCTATCTACACACAAATCATGCACACACCACAAGTCCTGGTACAAACTGCCTCACATTTGGCACTCTACCTATACACTTAGGAACTCTTGCTCTGATACCAATAATGTATGGAGATAATTTTAAAAAAATTATCCAATGGAAATTAATTTCAATAGCTCACACTAAAATCACTGGCAAACATTTCTTCACAGGAAATAAATTCTTGCAACAATTTGTTCTCTGTCTGCAACTTGCAACCAAAAACTTCAAACTCAATTAAATAATGCAAATGGTATTACAATCAATCTAAGAGGACAATGGTCTAAAACAATCCCCCTAAAATACTCCAAGAAAAGTCAAATACAAAAGATTTGCATCAGCAAATCAAATCCTTACAACATGAATTTCTTCTAGTTCTGGTATCCACAATTTTTCACAACAATCCCGATGCTATTTTCTATTGATTTGTAAAATGAAATTACAATCAATTCAAAAGAAAATGGGCTGCACAATCCTCTTACAAAACCTCTGGTAAATACCATTAAAATGATTTGCAGTTAGCAAATCAAAGCTTTGAAACAAAGCTTCTCTCTAGCACCTGCACAACAAATTACTTCCACCATTCAAACCCTTCAATTTGCAACACCTGGTAGTCTCTATGCCCTGTAAAAAAACTCTCAAATCTGTAAAAACACCATCAAATCCCCTCTTAGAGGTAAGGCACAACCTCCTCCTCTCTTCATGTGTTATTCCTCTAAAAACTACTCTAGAAATGAATACAATTCAATTTTATTTCCCCATGCTTTCCTGGAATGCAATTTCGAATGCATTTCATTTTCATTTTGCTTTCATTCCAAACTCCTCAAGAAAATTAACGCCCACCTCCAAGAAGGGAAAATAAAATATAATTTAATACTCAAGGCTCAATAAAATATATATTTTAATCCTCCAAACTTAGTCAAAATTTAATATGGGCTTTAAAATAGCTTTCATGCTTTTTCAAATAAAGCAAAAAGCAGATTCCTCAACCTGGGTACCCAACTCCTAGGTTCCTATTTTTTAGGAGTTGTGGAAATTCAAAAGAGGAGTTACAAATGGATTTAATGGCTACCATAAACCCACACCATTAATTGCTTTTTTTCTGCTTTTTTAGTTTTAAAGCATATTCTCTATGATTCGGCCCCTTCACCAATTTGACCCAATTTGAAATCAAATCCAAATTCAAAATTTTCCACATCACAAGATAATTATCCCCACACTAAAATATGAATTTCAATATTCAAACATGAAATTCAACACATCAAAATTGCAAAATTCAAAAATAAAACCTTCAAGTTCACATAGGATTGCACTAAGCCATGGATGCTCCTGCATCATAAGCTTTCGGTTAGATATATTTTTATATGGAAAATTCTATATTATTAAACTATCGTTCTTATTTCCTTGAAGTAGATTTCCATAACATGGTTAGCCCTGATCTTATATCTAGACAATGAGAATAATGAAGAACTATGATTGTTGTTTTCATCTTGAAATCACATGTTGATATGATTTGATAAGAAACCCTACATCAAAATAATTTATGGGGAGGTGTGACCTTCAAGATAATCTATAGTTCATAACTCTTCAAATATAACATTTCAATAAAGTATTAATAATGAGAGTCATGCATTTTGATAAGGATGTAGACAATCTGATTAGAGAAGGTATGCAATGTATAGTCTATTAAAATATTGTTGTACTTAATGAAATAAATTGTATAAAATAAATCTAATAGTTAAAGCACAATTAAAAACATAATTATAAGATTGGTATATTATATTTTTAGAATTATTCTCAAAACTCATTTTTTTGACATATGTATAGTTTGAAACTTAAAATTTATTTATTTTGATATTACCAAGCTTGATGTGCTAAATTTATTTCTACTAAGTCAATTAAGTGTAAGTATTTCACTCCAATTCAAATTTTCTTAAAAACAATAATTGTAATGAGTACTAAGATAGATTTGTATGCCATTTGTAGTCTAATTTATATGATGACATATTGCTAGCCTACTATGGGATTGTTTTACTCATTTTATTTTGTTCATAATAAAAATTTATTTGTTCTTATTTACATTATTTTGATTTATGTTTTGGCTCTTATACCAAATGTAATGTCACTTTTCCTCCTAAATTTGTTTAAGTATTTGCAATGAATTTAATAGATTAAATGTTAGAGTTAAGATAATTTACAAGATGTAATGTTACTAAAATGATGCGAATAACTAATATAAAATAACCAATGTAACTATAATATGCAATAATTAGGCAAGGATTATAAAGTGAATAATTAACATAGTAAATTAAATAACACATCTATATAATTCATATAGATTAAATCCAAAATCATATATATAATCTTCTCAATATATTTTAGAATCAATAGTCTTCAATACTTATTTGAATCACAACACTTGAATATCCACTCTCACCCTAGGAAGATGCCAGTGGTATTAGATCTCTCTATGGAACAATCTAGAAGGAAAGACTTCCTTTTGGAACACAACACACTATTACACCCTACACAAGTGGGTTCAATGGAACAATGCTCAACACAAGTGCACACCATTCTCTAAAGTAATTAATCAACATGTATACAACATGCTCCAGAGTATTTATTGAACATGTATATAACATTCTCTAGAGTAATTTCTCAGCATGTATACAACATGCTTCATAATAACTACTCAACATCCACAACAACCCTAGCCAAGATAATCCCAAGTGTACTCTATACCCCGAGTTAGACACACTTTGTGTACCCCCTTTCCAATGCCCATAGCTCACCAAACCATTTTCTGTTTAACAATAGGATCACAATATCCTCTATTTATTAATCCTTTTTTAAAATTCTAAAGGGTTATTTCATAGTTTCCTCTTCACTTGGGGAAAAAGTCACATAACATAACACCTCTAGCAATTACCATAATACCTCTATCCATCTTGCATCCTGGATTAGAAAAGACTACTTGCACACCTACATCTATTATTTTTCTCACAAATAACAAGTTTTGTGCTAATCCAAGGATATGCAGCATACCATTAATCCTTTTTTATTCTACCATAAGGACACCTAATTCTAAATTTACATTGGACAAGAATATTTAAACAAGAATCATCACCCAAGTATGTTGTACCTCCGTCAAATTCTTCATATTTAGAAAACCAATCTCTATCAGAGGTCATATGAAAAGATTCACCTGAGTCAATTAACCATGCATCATTACCTATGTGAGTTTCCAAATTTATAATGAATTCATCACCATCTTCCTTCTCTGTCTCAAAAGTAGAATCAAATTTCTTTCTCATTTTATTTGCATGCCTTACAAAAGTGTCAAGATTTACTGTAGTTACAACAAATAACTTTGAACTTTCTAGGAGATTTGGATCTCCATTTGGAATTGGATTTATCATACTTCTCATTCTTCTTTCCTTTTTCTTTAGGTATTCCACAAAAATTTAGGCCCTCCTTGACACTAATAGATACCTTCCTCCTCATCTCTTTAGAAATCAAATATCTCACCACATCTTCAATCTTCAAGATAATAGAAGTACTCCTAATAGCCATAACAAGAGAA
>VDFB02000002.1:20431094-20444982 GCA_007258455.2 Sequoia sempervirens | reverse complement strand
TTTGTTCATTGCTAAGACTTCATATCGAAGCCTCCATGTTACCCCGAGATCACCTTTCGCCAAGAGTCATACCAAACACATTCCACAACATCAATGAGACAAAACACCCATCGCTAAGAGTTCATAGAGAACCCTTTTTGTTACCTCAATGAATCCATATGTATGACTATTGGTGAGACATCTCCCTATCGCCAAGACTTCATACTGATAGGATCAAGTCATACCAATTACCACATCAGCCAGACATACCAAAGGTCACGCCGATGTCAGCAAGACTTCCTATCATCACCGAGACATCATTTCGACAATCCAGGTTACGCCGAAGATTTTAGATGCTGATCACCAAGACATTTAGGAGGTCACAGCGACAGTCTAGGATCAACTAGTAGATTGGCCAGACATCTCCATAGTCTCACTGAAATTGCTCACAAGAAGTTTCAGCCTGTGGGATTGAGGCACACAATTCCAACACTTCAGCCTAGAGGAAATGTAAAGAAAAATTAGAACACCTCTGCAACACCCTATTTCCTTAATTTATCAAATTTCTCAGTATCCTCAACATCTGAACCATAAATAGAAGCTTATAAAAGCAACACCATATGTTAACATCAACAACTTAATTGATGAAAACATAATACAAATATTCAAAGAAATAATCTCTTCTCAACCACTGCACTACTATCATCAATGACAACAACTTCATACTTGAAATAATATCCCCCTTTGTCATTGATGGGACCACACAATGTGAAAAACCATCAAAGACATAATAGCTCTGAACTACTTATTTCCTTTTATCATTTCCTCCCCCTTGCACAACTATATCATTACATGAATTTTCTCTCTCATATGACTTCATTTTCCTTTTTCACATGAATTCTTTCTCTCCCCCCTTTGACATCAATGGAAAAGGATAAGGTATTTTGCATTGTTCTCCCCCTTTGATATAGAACCAAGATACTTGTAACTACTCTGAAAACTCCCCCTTAGGAGTACACACCAATCAACTCAGCAACCTAGTGGTACTTAAAAAATCTATGGCTAATTTTTGATTTTTTGTGCCCCTTGAATCTCTGAAATTTTCTCATAATTGTTCGATTAGGGTTCAAAAATGCATATTGGGCTTAAACCATGCCTAAACCCTAAAACCCTACAAACTTAGTGTGCACTTTGTTATAAAATCAAGTTGTCCTTTTGTGCATGGTTAGCCTTTCTTGCTTAAGTTAAAGTGCTTATGTCTCCCATGTCCACTTCTACCTAGCAGGACCACCTTTTAGAACAACTTTAGTGCATGTGCTAATTTTCACTTTAAGTGATTGTATCACACATCACTATTTGTATTTGGACTTATCATAACCTTTTAGTGATGAGTGATAGACCCTTTGGCATCACCCATCGCTAGTTGCAAGCTGCCTTTCATTTCCTGACCCACGATGAGCGATGAAGGTTTCTTCACATCGTTGTTTCACTTTTTTTTGGAGGGTTCCTACTAGCGATAGATGATGGAGGGGCGAGATTTAACAATGATCATCCAACGACAGAGGTTACATCATGCCCTTTCTTCACATCATTCTTGTGAAGCAAAGCAATGGTAACATATCTATGATGCATGATGGATGAGGGAGATGGTGGGGCCCTGTTCTAGGTGGCAATGATGTGGAATGCTAGAAGTTGTCTAGAATGGTAGGTGGTGATATCTTATTGTATCTCGTGCATCATTCACATCGTTGTTATGAATGATGCTGCTTTGGTGCTATTCGCAATCCACAATGATAACACGATGGCCACTGATTTTAGTTCTAATAGAGATCAACAGACATGTTTTGAACTCTCATTGGGGATTTTATCTCAGCCATTTATCTTGCATCTAATAGCCCGAATTCAAATGCAATGGCTAGTGTGCCTCTTTTCATAGGTAAATAGTGCACAATAATGGTGCAACCGCATTCAGCTACCAAATCACTCTAGGATGCCTCAAAATAAAAATTTTACACTTCCCCCAAGTAGAAATCGATTTTTGAGTGGCATCATTAACTCCCTTGTGTGTTGCATAGGTTAATTTCTATGTCAGGGTACTTTTTTCCTGATTGTAACTGTGGATTTCCTAGGGTTTTAATCTGTACACATCACCTCGACCCTCTTGGACTATGCTCGAGATGTCAAATGCATTCATGCTTGGTTGTTGGACTATTTTTGGGGGAATTCTCAACAGATCATAGCCTGATCATGGTTCTTGTGTTCAAAACCCTAGTTAGGTTAGGGTTTGCATTTTTATACTCAAATTTGAGTTATGCCTGAACTATGAAGGAAAAATACTGTACATTTTTTTTGGGTTCCATTCTCTTGGAATTTTGTAAGTCTTTGTCTTAGTCTGTATAGTGTTTTTCTTATCTTATACCTAGAAAATAAATGTTGTAATATTTTCTTTGTAATAAAAATAGATGAACCAAATGTTCATTACATTTTTCACTTGATGTTTGTATCAGTTCTATCATTCTCTCCACTATTGTACTCATTGTCTTTGAAACAATATAATCAAGGATTGTTTCTTATTCTCATATCACATTTGTTGATCATGAATGTATGATTTGTTAGTTTTTATTCAAGGAGTAGATTATTCTCTTTTAGTTCATATGTTAAGTTGTGATGTTAAAATAAGGATTTCAAAGAAGTTTGCTTGTATTGATCTTTTGTTGGTTTCTTGTTGCAAGGAAACAAGTCTATTAGAAGCCAGTGTGGGTCTATTGTAGGAGTGTTACTTCATTTCTGGACTATGTGTGGATAAGGAATTGGTTAGTCTATGCCCATAAGCCTAAATCTGAGGTGGATCCAACTTCAAAATTAAAACATAAACCTTTTAATTTCCTGCATTTAATTTTATGTTTATTTCCATACTACTATAAGTTATTAAAGAGATAAGAGGTTGTATAGATGATTTATCCCATCAAAGGCCTTCTACCATTGTAGTATGATGATCTGATTTAAAATATAGGGATACCCACCTGGGTCCTACAGAGCCTAAAGTGTAGAGGAGAATCTTTCCAATCGACCATATCTTGTTCGTTGGCCACTGACCTAGGGTCTCTAAGTATAAGGAGTAGCTACCCTTTAAGAGATGCTAGACCATTCACTGGAAACACCAACAGATTGGTGACTCTACTAGGGATGAACTTTGAATTTTGGTTGTAGACATTCCTGTCAAGGATTCGTTCAAATTTGTAACCAGAGATTAAAAATTGTGGAGTCTTATTGGTCGTCAGAGTCACCAACAGATTGGTGACTCTACTGGGGAAAATAACAAATAATTTTTGATTATATCAGTTTGTTGTATCTCTAGGTGAGCAACTAAAAATATTTCTACCTCTTTACAAGCCACATGAAATGGTGATTCCATTGAGGAAGATAGAGATATATCCATTTGGAAAATTGAAGGAATTTTATAATCTAAATTTTTGGTTCAGTTGATTCAAAAGGACCTGCATACTTGAAGAAGGAGGTTACTACAATGTTTCTGGTGTTCTCTTGATGTTTGGTGCTCTGCTGGTGGAGAGAACTCAGAAATTTATTGATCTTGGAAGCAACTCTCTACTACTTGAAGATATTTTCCTCTTTCAAAGAGGTGGTGACTTTGCAAAGTTTTACATCATCAAAAGAGTTGGTTGCAGTATTGTTCAGGAATTTTTCTATTGAAAAATTTTTGTATGAAGGTTTGCAACAAAATATTCCAATAAACATTGTCCCCTATCCATTACTCTAAGGTACTAAAAGAAAAGGGGAATGAGAAAGATGGATATTCTGAAAGAAATCTCAAAAGGTAAATAGTTGTAGAGGGGATTAACTCATTTGCAAGTATGTATAACCATTTTGTTCCCCCCTCTATGAGCTATGGTGTCATGATAGAACAAAAATTAGGTTTTGAGAGAAGACCTTTCTTTGTTCAAAGACAGAGTATTAAAGTTTAGTGGCATCCATAACTTTCAAAATCCTATTCCTAGTGGGATTATTTAGTTTTTTCCAAAATTTGATGTAAAGAAATCTAAGTCAGCAAACAAACATCTACAAGAGTTTGTGAATCTAATGGAAGATTATGAGGTAGATGTTGAGGACATTGTCATGAAACTCTTTGTTCAATCCTTAAAGGAAGATGTTAGGGATTGGTTTTCAAAATTTCCATCCTACTTCATTGTGTCTTGGAAATATTTCATGATAGCATTCATAGAGCATTTTGGTGATACTACTGAATTTGACTCCATTTTCAGACAAACATTTGTCGGTAGTTCGACAAACATTTGTCAAACAATCGACGAATTGATGAAAGAATTTGTTGCCAATTTTTCATTGCAATTCTGACAATGAATTAAACGTTGAAATAACAACGCATATTCGTCAGTTGTTGGCATCATAAAATGACTCAGATGTTCATTAGAATATCAATGAAAATTTTGTGTATCCACCGACAAATTATAGCCAAAATGCAATTGCAATGGCTCTTTTGAAGCATTGAAACAACACCAGAAGTTCATTTCCATTTTGATGAAATGGGAAAGGAGTTATGATGAAGCCTTCATCATAGCTATAGCAACTTCGTCAAACCTTTTCGGTGATTCGTCGGTGTCCTTCGTCGAAATTGCAATGAAACAATGCAATTTTTTTTAAAAATATTCATTAAAATGTACCATCGCAGAGACTCTTGGTGATGACCACTGAAGCCAACCCATCGGTGAGAGATCAATCATTGGAATAGGATAGAAAGCTCACTCTGATAGTCCATGTCTTGTCGATGACTTCCGTCGGCAAGACAGATCCAATGTCACACCGATTTGACCTCTTCAGGAGTTTTGAACATTGTTGGCTATCAGCAAGACATTCTGAGGGTCTCACTGATTAAACAAGTGTCTAAGAGAAAGTAAACAGATGGAACCTATTAATTTTCTTATTTTTGGGTTCTTTAAATCATAGAATAGATACCATCTTCTTGTGTATAATGTACTTATATTCATATTTGAATTCAAGACCAATTGTCATTGCACATTCCATTTTACTTGCATAGAGTATTCTATAAGCAATATATTGATAATGCCAAATGATTTATGGTGTTGTACAACTCTACCTATCATCACAGTTTTGTTGTCCCCCCCTAGAAAATCCTGTAAAGACAAGTTTACAATACCAAGTCAAATTATATGAAAAAGACTTACTTGTATACAAATTAAATGATTATTCTCACAATGGCAATTGTCTAATCACAACAACAATTCCATGAAAGGTTATCCATGCTTCATAAGAGATTACTGACCATACATATAGACTACAAGATGCATAGAAAAAGCATTACACTTGAGAACAACCAAGGGCTAACAAGGGAAGGAGTTAAGAAACATCTGGATTGAAGAGAAAATGTGTAGGGAAAATGTTGAGCAGTGTCAAGAGAACAAATCTTGTAGAACATATTCTTGACCTAATCAAGCTCTAGAACAACTTAAACAAAATTAAAATACTAACACATAGATGAGACATGTAATGAAATTCCAATATCTGCTATCTTTTTCATTAATGCAGAGGTAGGTAAAGGAGAAATAATTATAATTGTAACACTATTCATAGTCCAGTAAATTATGTTCATAATTTGTGTTCAATGGACCTCAGTTTTATCATTATACTTCCCATCTAATACCATATTTTAATCCAGGGTTCAACTATCTCAGATCTAAAGAAGCACCTTCAATTAACCATTTAAAGTACTATAAAATAAGGTAATACTTTTACTTGAGAAAGATTGGGTACACTTGTAGGACTAAAGTTCTCGCAATCATCAGGATTTATTGGCACATAGACACAACCTACAACATATGAAGTAATGGATGACTACAAGTTAGTGAAATGGTCCTTAATATGTGACTCTGGTTTGGGTAAATTGATTGGTGGAAAATATTTATAAACAGATCTACATAAAAAATTATGACAATCTATTGTAATCATCAAAATAGATGAAAAGTGCAAAGGAAAGAGCCGAGCTACATCTCTAGAGCCTAAAAAAACACATGCAAAAAACATAAAACAAAAGAACAAACCAATTTTTGGATGAATACAAAATGGTACCTTCAGCAAGTGATTCATATGCTTTCACACCTGACAAGACATTAAGAATATTTTAGTCTTCCTCTGTGAAATTAACTACTTACAGAAAAAACCAAAAAACCAATATTATGTACCTCCATGTCTAGCTGAGGGTAGGTATAACAGAAAAAAATTTCCTCAATGCAATGCCGAAAAATATCAAAGTGTGTGTAGGTTTGTATTACTCAAAATATCATTTCACTGCCTAAGGAAAAATATCAAAGTGATGTTTTAAATTTCAATCTTCACATAGGCTCCCTTATTGCTACACATGCATATACAAGTATTATTCGAGCTCTAAACTATTCAAATATTAAGGATTTAATTAGCTATGAGATGGAAAGTTGTTGTTTAGACATAATCCATCATCTTTTACATATCTTTATTCACTCCTAGCGCTTCAGATAAATTTGTGTAAATGAGATAGAAATATGAATCTTTTATGACAAAGAAAATTCTTAAAAGGAGGGGGGGAGAGAGCAAAGGGTAGGGGGTAAGAGAATGATTGAATGTATAGAAAATTATAACATTTTGATCATTATAGCAATGAAATGAATCTTAAGTTTGAAGCATTAATATCATTTAGAACATTTATGATCAAGAATGAATGTAAGTAGAGAAATTTTTGCATACCTGTAGATGGTACAAAATTTCATGGTTAAGTGGAATCCTCCCATCAACAACAAGATCCAAATATCCATGTATCTATCTCAATCGAGCCTTTAAATCCTTCAGAGCTGTCAATTTTTCCACTAACCTGTTATGCACAAAAGTCAAATTTTAGAGTTATGTCACCACTAAAAATAGAAGAAACAGAGCTTTGAAACCAAATCCACACACAACACAATGTGGTATTCATACAAAGCCATACAAACAGACTAAACTCAGAACATTAGAATTGAAACAACTTCAAATTATGATGCAGAGCATGGATTCAGGGTATAAAGAATCATTTTTTTGCCACCATAGTGAAAATTTAGCACTTTCTTTCATCTTTGCAAATTGGTTTGATGCTTCAAATGATGCATTTCTTATATTGAAAAGTATATTACCTTATTGAGCTTCTCTTTGTTTCAAGAATAGTTTAATATTCTCTACTTAATAGGGTCAACCACGTGATAGTGGAAGCTCATTTGCCCCCCCTCACATCACTCTCAATTCACCATACCCAATCATATAACATTAATCATTCATTCATCCATTAATAACATATAAAATTCATTCATTCATCCATTAATAACATATAACATTCATTCATTAACATATAATATTCATTCTTTTAGTTTTTACATATTATCAAAAATATGGTTGTCATGATATGATTACAATCACTTTTTCTTTTGTTTCTTTTTTAAAGCTAAAAAAATCTAAAGTGGAGTATCGTTTTCTAAATCATTTTTCCCCCCTTTAGTTGTTTTGTCATCTGCTCATGATCTTAATGTACGCCTAGTCGTCTGCTCACGACGTGGACACCACTGCAAGGGGGGGTCTTCTGCAATAACAAAGAAATGTTAAATTGATATGTTTTATTATTATTGTTACAAGTATTTCATTAATTAAAAGAACATTAGAGTGGTTCTCTTTACCTAATGGGTCCACATCATGTTCTTAAACTTGTGTTATAGACTCATGCTCAACATGTTGAACACCCTCTAAATCTTGATTTGCAGTTGAAACATGAAAGGTTACATTAATTAATACACCAATTGAAATTAAATATGTTTAAAAGAACATTAGAGTGGTCCTCTTTACCTGATGGGGCCACATCATGTTCCTGATGTTCTCTAGCCCGATCATGCTCAACACGTTGATTACGCTCTACATTCTCTAAAGTTGAAACATGAAAGGCTACATTAATTAATACACCAATTGCAATTAAATATGTTTAAAAGAACTTTAAAGTTCTCTTCTTTACCTGATGGGGCCACATCATGTTCCTGATCTTCTCTATCCTAATCATGCTCAACATGTTGATCACACTCTACATGCTCTAAAGTACTGGGATGCACACCATGACCTTCATCTGCAGGTTGTGCTCCACCCTCACTAGGCTGCATTCCAATGTCATGTGCAGTATTACCATTGCTTGAATGTTTAAAACAAATAGGCATGTAATTACTTTATGGTGGAAATTAATATTGAATAGATTGCACAAGTATTCAATTTTAAATAAACTTTATTGAGTTTATTTACTTGTGTGTCAGATGCAGTTGAAGATTGTGTTTTCCCAGTCAAGACTCTTAGGCGTTCAACCATGGCTCCATAGCCTTTCTGGAAGGAAATCTTCGAGTCCTCTTTTGTGGGAACTCTGTTGAATTTAGAGCCCTATATTTTTGCATAAGATCATGAATTTTTCTTCTATGGTGTGATAAAACTAAAATTGTTTTCAATTTATTATTTGGATGCAATATTTCATTTATTGATACTTACAATTCATGTGGCTAATTTCATATAACCACCAGAGCCAAGTTTGTGTTGCCCATTTTTTTCTCATCTTGCCTTTGTTTCCTTTGATGTGTCGGGTAGCCTATGAAAATTTTGAAATATGTTAGATTATGTAAAAATAAAGAGTAATCAGTATATAATTACATTGTTGATAGTATCACATACCTTCCTTGGCCTGGTGGTGTCTTTCCTTTATTCTTTTCAGCCTTCTCCTTTCCATCTGACACCAGGTCCTTCCACTCCCTCTCTGGAATCATGGGGGGATGCTCATATTTTTTTTCTTCTCTAAATGTGACCTATATTGGTCCCTCACATACTTTAGATGGGTACCAGCTTTCTTAAGGACCTTGGTTCAATTGAATGTTTTATCACCGAACATCACAACTAAACGTTTAATGAGCTCATCTTTTAAATCTTGATTTTGGGAATTCCACCATGTACGTATGGTGGGCCCGAAGAGATCCAATGTAATATCACTTAGATTTTTATAAAAAACATCATTTGCTGCAAAATGATCATGGGATCAATAGTCTAAAAAGAGTGATCAATACGTAAATTTTAATTGGATTATATATAATAATAATTAAAACATTTTAAAGTACCTGGGACCTTCTCTATCTTTATGGGAATGAAATCCTCGGTCACCACAAATGTGACTAGAAATGTTCCCATACTAGTACTATAGGAAGATCCAGGAAATGTTGCTAAAACACTAGTACTAGTGGCCTTTGCATCCCCAGGTACATGTCCTGACGCATGTTCTGGCATGTGTTCACTGCCAGAAGGTGCACTAACGGATGCCTGCATGGTATGTGTTGCTGACATTTCAGACGATAGTAGAGGCACAGATGATGGGGTCAAATGATGTGATGTATGTGCAGGAAGATTAGGATGGACACTTGTACCAACCCCTACTCCTTGGGCAGCACTTGCAGTACCCTAATCATGGCCAGGAACATCATGAGGATGCAAAAATCCCTATAAAAACAACACATATTTTAGTTCATGACATAAAAGAGTACAAAATATAAAACCATGAATGAACTTATGTTATAATTAAAGACCTCATGATAGCTTACTTGCAAGTTTTGTGCTCTCTCAGTCAATATTTTAACCCTCTTTCTTATCTTATTTGTTTGAGGCACTATGAATAACAACTTAAGAATTTCTTCATTGCATTTTCTTTGGGTCTTCCTTATCATATCGAGAGGGTTTAATGAATAAGCGATGTCATCATCATATAATATTGACTGCACCTCCCTATGGATGCTCTCATCTACTGCTGGTGCCTTTCCTTGATCATTCGACTACAACAAGAATATTAAAAACATTATCGAAATTAACCCAATAAACTTATGAAAAAAAATAATAATAAAACATTTTTCTCGTATCTAATTTGTACAATTACAATGAGGTAAACCTATCAGGTAGAAGCACCTGAAGATACATCACAATCTATGCTCTGGGATGGAGCCTTCTCCGTATGATCAATGTCTCGCTATGACAAAAATTAAATATAAAAAATATTACCGAAATGAAACGAATAGACTTACGAAAAAAACATAAGAATAAAATGGTATATTGGAGTCATTAATTGGAGGTTGGGTAAAATGGTACATAGTATGTACCACCCCCATAGTAACTATGTTTGTAACTAAGTGATTCAAATTGTAATCGATTAGCAACTCTTCCCCTACAATTATTGATTTTATCACACATACGAATACACGGTTTCTCTCACCCGCCTCAGATATGCAATTGGGTTGCTTATTTATTGACCTAGGTCATGTACTATTTATAAACCCTGCAATATTCCTTGATGCTTTTGGCCTTCTGTCAATGTACATAGCCACTCCTTTATTTTGATCCTTATCTTTTAGCTATATATAATTTGTTGATAGTGCATACCTACGCATACTTCATGTATATCAAACCAGTTGCATCCAATCTTTGCAATTGTAACAGGGTTCGACATACTCCATCAATTCAGTAACTTTTTCATAACAGACCTTTATGTCGTCCATGCAAAATAGGCCCAAACCATGTAATAATGATGGCACTGCTATGCAATATATCCTCTCATTGACATAAAAATCAGTGTTTATTGGAGGAAGTTCTTTGGGTACCCATTGTTTCCGTAGATGTTTGTACCTCAAGGGCACCTCAACATCGCCTATGCTCTCATCATCATAAGAACATGACCCCCTTCAACAAGAAAAAATTCCATGCGTTTACAGAATTTTATTCTAATCTTTTGACCTCTAGTTGATCTCCCTCTTTTAGACATACTACGTGTCTTGCTTTCCTCTTCTCTTCCTGAATTTCCCCCACTCAAGGAAGACAGATCTAAAAAATACCTATTTGGTGGTACCTACACTCATAAGGATGTTGGATGAAGTTCTTTCATAGTGATGTGATCCCAAGGTGACATTATGATTAATCTATCATTTCATTGCTAGAATTTCACAGGTTATATGGTAATCAGGTCTTGATAGATTGCAAGTTATTGTTACTACTGTCCAAATGTGTCCATCACAAATCAAATCTACTTAATGTTTTAACTCCCAAACTATGTAACAAGTGTTAAATGTGACTATGGTCCACCAATTACACAACCAAGGCCTCAAATGTATTCTCTAATTGTAATCAAAGGACTTTTTCTCTTCATTCAAGTAAATAAACTTGAAGGGAAACACCACCAGGTTTTATTGGACACCTACATGACTAAAATTACAGAAAATTTGTTTTATTTCCATATGTCTAAGTGGTTAATAGCGAGGGGTATGTACTAGGCCTGGTTAAGTCATCATAAGTTCATGCTTTGGCAATAGAATTTTTTAGAGTGAGTGTAAATCTTCCTATGTCTAATTCTTTGGGAGACTTTTGAGTATGTTTTAAGGTAGGATGATTGATAGAAAATCCCAAGATCCTTTTCCATGGTATCGGTACACATAATGACGGTCTTCTCTTATCGTTCGGGCATGATTTAAGAACTTAGCTAGGAATTATTCATTTAACCTAAAAAGGTTTTTTCTGTAATATGCATCATTGGAAAAGTATGATGAAATTATTCTATTATGAAGAATTGGTCTATGTGCCTCTAGTAATCACTATATAAATGTTTGTAAGGATAAAATGACTAATTGCATCGGGTAGGGAGATCAACGGTTTAGAATTGGTACTCATTATTTTGAACGTGGAGGAGGGTTATCACTACCAAGGAGCCTTTCCGCGTGGAACTTCCAAGAATTTTTCTCTTTGTGTTCCACTTTTATCTGCCTTATGTCTCTAGTCATCCATGGTGGTTGGGAAAATCCTAAGGTTGGGGTTTTACCTTTGTCTTCATGTATAACCCTAGTGTTTATCTTACACCTTGGGTGGGATATTTTGGGCCGTTACTTTTTGGGGAGGTTTCAAAACAACAAAGCCTCCTTCGGCTTTGTCCACAAGAACAGGAGCTCTTTTTGATTTACCTTTTTATTTCCTTCGCCTGACTTTATTATTTCCTAAGTCTTGGATGGTCTCATGCTCCTTCGTTTAAAAACAACTTATGTCATTGTTTATCGTCGGCCTAGTGATGTCCCCTTGTTCTTTTAAGAAATGTTTTATATTTTGCATAGGGACAAGTTTGCATGACCATAGATCAATCATCATTTGATCTCAGTCATTCCCTGCCATCTCGTGATGACCCCACCACATTATTTTGGTTGATCGCGATATCATGGGCAAGCGCCACATGTCTCATTTGGTGAAGCCGAAGAGATGATAGAAATACTTTGATACATTTATCTGGCTTTAATACATTATGTAGCGGGTTACTAAAGCAGTTATGAGATGCACGTGTTTCAAATCAACAGAGATGTTATAATCTCAGTATGAAAGGTGCTCGATGGTTAATAACAAAGATGGCAACTATGTTGAATGAGCAAGATTACTAATGGTTGAGATCCACGGTTGCCCGCTATCGTGTGATCAAGAGTTGTGAGGTCTTTATCAATCACGATATCATAGGCGAACGCCATGTGGATTTCCTTGGCAGTGCATAGTATGGTGGGCCCTTATTTCCATGATGGAGATCATGTTGGTTTATTTTAATGGCAGCCATTCGATGATATGACCAAAGTGAAGGATTGATGGCTAGTATTTGAATCTGCATCAAATGCGATTAGATCCATTGGCGCAGTGCACGAGTAAGCTTTAATGGCGGACGTGACATCTACTGGCATAGTTTGATTGAAATAAAGTGATTATTCTCCTATTTTATTTGTGTCACAAAGCATTCAAACATCTTTGTGGAGTAGTCTCAAGGCAAAGGATGAAGTTATGAGTTGTTACAACAAACATTTTAGTTTCTGCAAACACAAAGTCGTGAGTTGATTCTTGTATCTCCTGGTTATTTTGAATTTGAATTTGGGAGAAATTTGCTATGTGCTTGTTAGAGGGCTTGTTGACAATTGTTTTAGGGCTATAGTTTAATTGAATTGTAGGAAATTGTAAGGTTCTATTTTGTAATTTCGTGTTTCTATTTAGCCCTAGTTTGTTTGAAGTTTGAAATAGCAAGGAATCCCTAGTTTACCCAAGATGGCACCGTCAAAGCATAATTCTAGCCATATTGATTATTTAAATAGAAACCTATATGATGATTTCCTAGATCAATTTCCCTTGTCAACGAATGAAAGGAAAAAGGGGTTGGTCTTGATGCAAGGAAAAACCCTAGGCGAGGGATTGGTATATAAGTGTTCCAACATAATCGATGCTAGGGTTCCTCTTATAGGTTTAGAGATGTTCAGATTGTGGTTTGGACAGAGGAATTTTCCCCACCCCTTTTTGAATGGTTGGATGTATGATATGGGGAAACTGGTGGTACCGAATGTGTTCCCTGATGTAGACTTGCTTAGGGCAGTGGCTGCATGATATGACCCTATCACACGGGTGATTAGAGATAATGATGGAAAGGTTCTGTTAAGAATTAACATAGAGGAATTCTGACAGGTTTTTGATCTAAGTGAGCCTAGTATGTTCTTGGTTCCTATTGATCTTGAAGAGATGAAATGGGAGTATGGGAAGTTGAAATCACTTTTCAGAGTTAAGTTGCTCCCACCTCATTTGGCTAGGGTAGGAGGTTCAAAATTCCATATCAGCCCTAATGACCAAGAACCTTTTAGACTGAATTGCTTTGCAAATCATTTCTTGGCCACCTTTTACTCATTGTGCCATATTTTGGGTTTTAACCCCAACACAGTGATGCCTATTGCTTACATGTTCATGGGGGTGAAAATACAACACCCTAATTTCTCAGTGATTTATGATTTTGCTTCCTTGTTGG
>VDFB02000002.1:20332565-20430994 GCA_007258455.2 Sequoia sempervirens | reverse complement strand
CACTGCTTTCATTGAAACTATTACTGAAAGCATAAAAAATGAATTTGAGCAGAGGCCAGAGTACATACCAGGAAAAGCGATCTAACAAATCTAAGTGGAGGTTAGAGCACATACCAAGAAAAGCGATTTCAACAGTGCATGGTAATCTCCCTGCTTCCCACCACAGCTCATTCCATTTGGTACTTTCTCTAAATGTTTATTCATTGAATGCATTCCATGATTTTTGTTTTGGTTTACCGCCGCTTTCACTTCCTCTAAAACAATTTTCCACCATAATTGTATCCAACTTCCCTATTCATGCCTCCTTCTACATGCACCTTCATCTATATTCACGCCTCCTCTCCTCCATACATGCAACCTCCTTCCAAGGTCGATACAACCTCCTTATTTCTTCTAAAACATGCCAACCACTTATGTTGAATGTTAGCAATGCATACCCGTTGTTGTTGGTTTTCACTCCTCCAAACTCTTACTCATTGGTATTGACCTAAATGAAAATTACAACCAAGATCTTGAACATCCAATAGAAAAGGTATATGACAAGTCTAACAAGAAAGCTTAAAAATAAATACAAGAAACCTGCTACACTAGCATCTCCCGCACCAGTCCTCTCTCATGTATTTCTGGTTCCTTGACCAAACTCGTGGTAAATCAATACTTGTTTTTTCTTACAAAGTCTTACCATTCATTCCAAGAAAACCAAACCAGATCGTAGAAGCTCATCTGTGTAGATAAAGCAAGTGAATAATTTGAAATCTTTGGAAAAGAGGTGGGTAATCAACAAGATTTAAACAACACCCACTCATATATAAATTATATAAACATATATGTAAATTTTAATAATATTATTATTTGACTTTTAAATAATATAGATAAATAATCATAAGTTATAATAAATATAATTATCTTTTTAATGATAATATTAACAATAATTATTATTCATAAGTGGAATTAAAAAAATTGATAAATTACCACTGAAAAACACATATTATTGCAGCATAGGTTATAAGATACAACTCAACACCATCAATCAATGGCAATGGAGATTATTGACATCTCCAATAGTTTCAGTGGCCCTATGTTGTCGACCAACTCGACACTGTCAATCAATGCCAATGTAAATTCTACAAACCAGATACAAGATTTTGCAAATGACATTACAGGTAGTTGCCTTGAATTGCTACAAGTGAAGGCCACTATTCAAAACATGCAAAGTGTCTAGGATTTGGACATTCAGTCAATGGAAGTAACAATACCTAAGTTCCATTCAACTTGTGAGAAGTTGAGTTCCTTTTGTACTTTCCTTCGTGCAATGAAAGTAGATGAGTTATACAAACAAGGTGGTTCTATCTACATTAAAGAAGCATTCCAGAATTACTTGAATGATGTCTAAGATACGTTCTCCCTATAAATGTCTATATAGTATGTGATATAACCATGTAACTTCAGCTTTTACCAACTTATGGATAGTTGGATATTTTCTAAATCCCTAAAAGAAATGTAAGCTCCAATATACTATGAAATAGGAACTTTGCTTCGCGATAAAAAGATGCAATATGTCACACCTACTACAATACCATGTAACACATTTTTTGCTTCAAAAATATATACACATACTTTGTTCTCTTGTTATCATATTACATCTTGGTTCTTGACTTTTTCTTTTGATTTGTATCTCTTTACTTGAGCCATATGTCTAAATTCCAAAAATAAATGGCATCTTCAATTGCATATAATGTGTTGCAAACCTTTCCTCATTTCACTTCAACTAAGCATAGTCTAACAATTGTGTTCACAACAATTCATTTATAGCACTTTTTAAATATATATCACCAACAAACGTTGTCTTTCCTTCATTAATTGTCTCGTTCCTGCAACTACAATCCTTACAATTTGTTCACTTAGTAGAACAATAATAGTGTACTCACTTCCTCAAACCCACAATCTTTACAATAAAGTACTACTTTAAACAAAGTCCATTCTTTTAACATATTTCACATTTCTAGTATACCATATTAACATACATAATAAACGTATCCTCAACCAAGACACAATCCACATAAAATTTGTGCTCTCCAATAATAGGTTAAACGTGTTAGGCTTCTTTACTTAGTAGAATGAGTATAGAGTATAGTTAGATTTCCTAATTCCATTGCACCCCAAAATGATTAACACGTTTGTGAACCAAGTAGCTCTCTTTAATTTTATTGTATGTTCCTTCGTTGTTTATCCATCACTAATAACGCACTAGTGTTATATTCGTTTGTTCGAAAGAATGTATCCTCTTGTACCTTTAGAATAGAATACATATTCAAACATCTATAGTGCTTCCAATTTACATAGGCTACTTAATAATGTGAACTAATTTTTTCACTCATTACACTTTCTCTTTTTTTTTCCTTACAAATGCAGCAAGCTAACTTCCAAAGGCCACTATTTTGATATACAAACCTATTCAAAAACACATCTACATGTATTATTCTAAATTCACTTTTAATCTATGTAACTTCTATACACACTTTTATTTAAACTATTGCTTGCATGGTCAAATTCAACAACATTGTGGCTTTTCCAAATATTATCAAATTAGTTAGCTATATTTTGTTGCCTATACAACATATTAATTTCGTACTTCACAAAGTATGCTTTTTATACATCATTTAAAGTAAGTAATAGCTGCCACCTACAGTTTACTTTTGCAATGACTAGTTCACTCTCTTGTCACAATGTATTCTTTGACTGAGAACACAATAAAGATGATTCATGATGGAAACATAGACCTGCAACCCCATCTACAAGCAATAGATATTTCAATGTTTGGACATGGGCCCGAACCAACCAATTGTTATATACTACAGCTCTTTGATGGGGTTCATAAGTAGAAGGCTACACTTCCAAAATAGTACAACCACCACATAGATTCTGAAGAACTACAGAAGGGCTTTATACTTAAACTCATTAAATAATGTTTCCCTGTTCTTTGCAATTCAAGGTGAGCCATTATATTTCAGTGATTTGCTACAATATGCAAAATCAAAACTTATAGATGATCATTCTTGAACTCCATTATGCCACATCTCGTCCTATTGATAATACTTCTTTATTGTACACTTATAGGTGGATTGTCATATTAGAATTAGAAATCACATGTTTGTAGCAAGATATCATTGGCCATCCTGCCAACCTCTTTGAACAACAAACCCAACAAGTACAAGCCACATCGACAAGCCTTGATGATAGTGTTATCGTACCGTAACCACCTCTCTTGACAAAATGTTCCTTGACTAAGAATGTAATCAAGATGAAGAATGATGGAAACCTAAACTTGCAACCCCATCTAAAAGCATTAGAAATTGCACCATTTGGCCATGGCCTCAAACTGGTTGATCGATATAGAGTGGAGCTCTCTGATGGAGTACATAAGTAGAAGGCTACACTTCCAACAAAGTAAAACCAGTGCATATCTTGTAAAGAACTCCAAAAGGGATCTATACTCAAACTGATAGGATACAATTGCCCTGTTCTTTGCAATTCAAGGTGAGCCATGAAATTTGCATGCTCTTCTACAAATTTCCAAATAACAACTTGTAGCTTAGCATCTTTTATCCACTATGTCACATTTTTTCATACTCAAAATACTTACTCATATTATCTTTATAGGTGGATAGTCATCTCCAAATTAGAAATCACATGTTTGCAACATGACATCATTGGTCAACCTGCCTACCTGTTTGAAGAGAAATCCCATAAAGAAAATTATACAACCTCAACTGCTCCATCTATGAGCATGAGTAACACTACTATGGTAACAAATCCACCTACTCAAAAGGAACTTTTTGGGTTATGCCCGTCCCTACAAAAGAAAGACCTTTCATCCAATATTATGCCTATTAGAAATTTGAATCCATTTCAGACAAGGTGGCTTATAAAGGGTCGTGTTACCATGAAAAAACAAATGCACCACTTCAACACACAGAAGGGACAAGGGCAGGTCTTCTCTTATGATATTATTGACTGTGAGTACACTGAAATACGAGTAACCTATTGGGGAACTATTAAGTCCGCTAATATGAATGTGTATTTTGGAGAAGTATATACAATATATTGGGGAACTATTAATTCAGCTAATAGGTTGTACAACAAACTAAATAGCCAACTTGAAATTTCTTTAGTCGAGGAATCCAAGATTTCTCACTCAGAAGATGACCTTGCAATTCCCAAACATTGGTTCTCTTTCACACCCTTCAAGGACATTTTAGAATTGAAAAATAATATCCTTGTTTATGTTATTGGAATAGTCATATGTGTGGACCCAAGCTCAACCATAAGGAGGAGGGATGGGACTGAAGTTCTTTGAAGGAGCATCAAATTGATAGATACCTCTTCATCTACCATTAATATTACTTTATGGGGTCCAACAATTGAAAAGGAAGGAAAGCAATTGTAGGAGATGTATCACTTAAAACATGTTGCCGTACTTGCAATAAAAAATGGTTGTGTTACTGAGTATAATGGCAAGGTCATAAGCACATTGGAAAGCATCCACATATTTGTAAACCCAAGAATAGAGGAGGCAGAACAACTGAAATCATGGTTTGAATAGAATGGGACTGATGTCACTCCATTGAATACACAACTATTGGATGCACTTCCCGTGCTTACAAGGAAAACAATTGCTGATATTGAAGAGCAAACTACCAATGTGAAGAAAAATTTCCAATGCACTCTAAAATCAATAGTGCAATACATAAAAACAAATTCATTATGCTATCCATCTTTCCCCCTTGAGTTAGATGGAAAACAATGTAAAAAGAAAATTGTACAAAATGATGATCAAACATGGTATTGTTCCAAGTGCAAAGCTACTACTGCTAAATGTACCTACAGATACTCCAGCTAAAGCTCATAGATCATACAAGAATATTATGAGTTGTTGCTTTTGAAAAACTAGCCACTGAACTTCTTGGAATGTCTGCAAATAATTTATACATGCTACAATTCAATAATGGAACAGAAACTGAAGCTGAGACCATAGTGAAAGGACTGTTATTCAAGTAATTTATCTTCACAATCACAAATTTGTATGATTCAAGTGCTACCAAGGATGGGTAAAATCAACAATCACAAAGGTTAACAAGCTATATTTTGTTGCAGAGAATTTTCTCATGTTGGATGGAATCACTACTATGTGTCATATTGCTAGTGTTTAGATGTACCTCAAGTGCTTATATAATGTACATAAAATTTTGTAACATCTTATATAGTATACTTTCTATACTTTTGATTCCATACATGGAATTTCAAAGTCATATGTGTATTGAATATATTGTTGTTATCAAAATACTGTGATTTATCTCTTCCACCAAATTACTCATGTATATAGCATACCAATCGTATCTCAACTACTTTTCAAAGAATTAAATTGTATGTATTTGTATATATACCAATTTTCTTTAATTTTGTATGTATTTTTAATTGTTCATTTGATGATTATAGTTCATATTTACTTTACAAATGGTGACCTCTAGCCCTAAAAGCATACAATCTCATAAAAGAAGTCATAACTACTATATGCAACATAAAGAAGAAATCAGCATTCACCATCATTTCCAATGCATAGGAAAACAGGCAATACAAGCCAACACACCAACCTCCTTGTAGTCAAACCAACACAACATTGAACCATATGAATGTGCATCCCAAACTGAACACACTTTTGACATAGGTTTGTCAGTGTGCACACACCAAACAATGCACACTCATCAAAATTAGTTCACAAGCTTACCACATTCTAAAAAAAACTTTATAGAAGCTTCGAAAAGATTTCGTTCAAGATTAGATAAACTATCAAACTTTCCAACTTGCACAATTTGTCATGAATGCTACCCAGGAATGTGTTGCAATGCAACACAAATTGGTCCAGTTTGTTTTAGATGCTTCCATGAGACAAGTAGACATCATTTCTCAACAACTAATTTAATGAACCCAGGAGTACAACTATATAAACTATAGACACTAACATAAGTAGAAGAAATGCTTTTAGCATGAGTCAATCTGATAATACAAGTAACAAATCCTCATGGAGGCCAATACAAATATAGTGGGCACACAATTTGTTTCCTACAAGATATCAAAACCATAGAAAAATACTTGCTGCATAAAATTGCAAACTTGGATGTGTTGGTGGTTCAAAGAACCAATACAAGAGGTGACCATTATGACTGCTACATAAGTAGGCATCGTGTGTGGGCTGCACTAAAATATAAAATCGTAGATGAACCATATTACAAAGATGTTGAGGTGGATTTTGTGTCTCTTGGGGAGATCCTTGATAAAAATATAGACATTTTCAATATGCTTCATAACATTAGTGTTGACAACGATGATATTGTTGCACCAAACAGTTCTTCAAAATTTTACTCAAACTCGCCTGACACTTAATTCACTTACTCAACATCCTTCATGGCTAGGCTACCAAGTAAATGTCATGAACTAGAAATCATAAAAGAAACATTGCTAGTTAGAGATCACAATCACATCATTATAGATTGGCCAACACTTGAGTCCTCACCAGTTAATGAATACAATACCAAAGGACTTATAGACATGGATTTTCCTTCTTTGTTTCCCAATGGTAATGCATTAAATTTACAACCTCGCTATAGACAAGTTGAAATGCATGAATATGTGTTGCACCTAATGAGATTTCATGATAATAGATTTGGAAGGCATCCAAGGTTTAGATATTTTGTCTTGAACCTGTTGATGCACCATCGAAGCCAAGATGTTGCCTCCATTTTTGTCAAGAAAAATGTTGAGGACTCTAGACCAACCACCATAGACAACCTTTGTCTCCATATACAAACCTTGCCTGATACTAAACTAGCCAAAAAATTGATGCATTATGGATCATACCTTAGAGGCACAGGAGCATATTGGAATAAGTGTCATGGTGAATTTTCAAACATGATCAACCAAATAGGCTCCCCCACACTATTCTTCACATTAAGTTTTGTAGATACCAAATGGCCTGATTTACAACTATTTACAAAGGGGGCAAGTCAAACATCATCATTAAAGATCGCATAGATAACATTGTTATGAACCCAAATACCACATCCTTATACTTCAATCAAATATTCACAACATTCCATGAAGAATTCTTAGAGAAGCTCTACTATGCAATAGACTATTGGTGTAGATATGAGTGGCAACATTGAGGGTCTTCACATGTACATGGCTTCCTTTGGCTTGAGGGTGCACCAAACATGGACACACTTAATTGGAGAAATCATGCAGAAGTATACATAGAGAAATCATTCTTTGACAAATATGTTAGTGCCTGGAATCCTCAAAATATAGGAGATAGGAACAACACATGCCATCGGTCTTTGCAAGATGATCCATGCTTACTAACAACACCAGAAATATTTGCCACAAACACACTTACTGACTATGAAGAGTTACTAAATTGTGTCCAGAGACACACCAATTGTTTGAAATCAACCTGCCTTCGCAAGAAAGGAAACATGGAGTGCTGCTATAGTGCACCCTAGCCTGAATGTGCCACTTCTTCTTTGTGCAGTGACAAAAATGGGAAAAAACTTTTTTCCCTACACGTAATGATGATAGGTTGAGTATACATAGTCCAGAAATGCTTTCCATATGGATATCTAATATGGATTGTCAGCCCATGCTTTCAAAAACATTAGTTCTAAAGTACATTCCAAAATATGTCATGAAGGCAGAAAGAAAATCTGAAAGCTATTTTGATATGTTGACACGCATATGTCAAAAGCAAGCACCCCAAGACAAGGTACTTGCAACATACAAAAAATTCATGTTTGAGATTATTGCTGATCGTGATATAGGTGCACAAGAAATGTGCCATATGTTGCAAAAGTTGCCCCTTGTTGTTTGCAATCATGAATTTATGGTGCTTAATGTTGGGAGAAAAGTTTTCAACTGAATTAGGACAAACTGAAACGAAAATACATTGGAGCTAACTTACATCCATATAAACACACAAGGTCCTCCTCAAATGGAGAAAGTAACACTACTTGAATCTGCACAATCATTCTCACTCTCATCAAGTTGCAAAGAGTACAAGTGGAAAGAAAGGAAACATAAGGAAATTATCAGTGTCTTCCACTGATTTACTATTATTCCAAAGGAGGATTCAAAACATTTTGAGACATTTTGTTGGAGTGAACTTCTTTACAAGCAATTTTGTAACATTGAAGCAAACATTGGTATTGAGAAAGATACAATTGTTGCAAATTGGAAGGAGATGAATATACGTAAATATTATGTGTGGCATGTTGACCGTATAGTTGATGAAGAGGTAAATCAAGAAGAGGAAGAGGAAACAAAAGATGAAAATAAGATAGGCAATACAATACAATTGAATGAATGGGAGTTCTTATCACAATTGGGTCTTAGTACGAGTGGAAATCTTAATTCCTTTGATTTGCTTGGAAGAAGTGACTTTGACAATTGCCACAAGTGGAATGCCCATAAAATACCCCAAGTGTTACATGAAACTACAAAGAATTTCATATGCACAAACAAGGTGGACCAACATGACATCCCAACACCGTTTGAGTTTAACGACTTCCCATATCCACTCTCCCTCAAACAACAGCTCACTTTGACACTTTTTTTGGACCACAGTAGTTCTTGTGAAATCGAAAAACCCTTGTACATGATCATACAAGGAACATTAGGAATAGGGAAATCCTATCTTATTCATTGCATTAAAAACTGCCTTTCCAATTTAGTACCACAAGAACATAGCCCACTCCTTATTGTTGCTCATACATGAATCACAACATTCAACATACACGCCTCAACTATACATTCATCCTTGAAGATTCCAATCAAGGAAATGCAACCATTGAAGGGGCGGTCACTTGCAATGTTCCAACATAGCATGAGACACATAAATACCTCCTAATTGATGAATTGAGCTTTATAGGCCCAAAATTACTCTTGAAAATTGATACTAGGCTATGTGAGGCTTTCCCCCACCAATAACACTTGTGCTTCAATGGAAGATCTATCATTCTTGTAGGAGAATTTGCACAACTACCCCCTATTATGGAAAAACCTATATATTTCACCCACACAAATGTGAAAGCCCTTTGGCAACAATTCACTATTATTGTCACACTAGAAAAAATATTTTGACAACATGGGGACACACAAGCTCAAATTGAATTTCAAAGAACTCTCCAAAACATTTGTAATGAAAAACCAATTGAACAAGATTGGGAGCTACTAATGTGTCACACAAACAAAATGCTATCACAGAAAGAAAACACGTCTTTCGACCTAGCAATACACCTATTCTTGACCAATGACTTAGTTGGAACACACAACAAAAAAATGATACAACTATTAAATCTTGCTATTGCACTTAGTATTGCAATAAAAACAACCACAAGATCAAAGATCGATAATTATGCTGACAAGCTTCCCCATGAACTCCTACTATGTAGAGGCCAACGCATCATGCTAACTACAAACCTATGGACTCATGCAGGTCTTGTAAATGGTTCTCTTGGAGAGGTTGTAGATATTGTATACACAAAAAGCTCTAAACCACCAGATTTACCATTATATGTGGTAGTAAAATTTGATACTTACAATGGCCCACCTTGGAGCATCCATGCTCCAAGAACTATTCCTATATCACCTATATCTCTAGGTGCTCATAGGTAGTTGCCACTATGCAGTGCATGGGCGATTACGATACATAAATCCCAATGATTGACAATCGAAAGAGCAACAATCAATATAGGTAAAAAAGAAAGACAAGGATTAACTTTTACAGCTATATCTAGAGTTAAATCAATACACAAACTTAGGATTGACCCACCATTTTCCTTTGATCAATACTCAAGAATGAAGAATAATCCACACACAATTATCAAGAAAAAAGAAGAGCTCTGACTACGTCTTCTCTCTTTATGATGAGTACAGGTACACATACACTAACACACCACTCTCTCAAGAAAGCTATATTTGTTTTATCTTCTACTTACCATATTGATATACATACAAATTATTGTTTCTATACTTACACCACATTTGCAATCACATGCAAGTGGATGTTCCAACATTATATACTCCTACAATGGTTGCTCCAAACTGAAGAATTTTCCCAAAGTGCCCTTTGAGAAGGTGGCTTTGTTACCATAGCAGTGTTACTCATGCTCGTAGATATAGTAGTTGAGGTTGTAGACTTTACTTTCTGGGCTTGCTCTTAAAACATGTAGGTGGGTTGATCAATGATGTCATGTTGCAAACATGTGATTTCTAATTTGGAGATGACTATCCACCTATAAAGATAAAATGAGTAAGTATTTTGAGTACTAACAAATGTGACATGGTGGATAAAAGATGCTAAGCTACAAGTTGTTATTTGGGATTTTGTAGAAGAGCATGCGAATATCGTGGCTCACCTTGAATTGCAAAGAACATGGCAACTATATCCTATCAGTTTGAGTATAGATCCCATATGGAGTTCTTTTGAAGATATGCACTGGTTGTACTTTGTTGGAAGTGTAGCCTTCTACTTATGTACCCCATTGAAGAGCTCCACTGTTTATCGATCAACTAGTTTGAGGCCATGGCCAAATGGTGCAATTTCTAATGCTTCTAGATGGGGTTGCAAGTTTAGGTTTCCATCATTCATCATATTGATTGCATTCTTAGTCAAGGAATATTTTGTTAGGAGAGGTGGTTGCAGTACTATAACACTGTCATCAAGGCTTGATGTGGCTTGTACTTGTTGGGTTTGTTGTTCAAAGAGGTTGGTGGGCTAGCCAATGATATCTTGCTACACTCATGTGATTTCTAATTTTGATATGAAAATCCACCTATAAGTGTACAATGAAGAAGTATTATCAATAGGACGAGATGTGGAATAATGGAGTTCAAGAATGATAATCTATAAGTTCTGATTTTGCATATTGTAGAAAATCACTGAAATATGATGGCTCACCTTGAATTGCAAAGAACAGGGTAACTGTATTTAATGAATTTAAGTATAGACCCCTTCTGTAGTTCTTCAGAATCTATGTGGTGGTTGTACTATTTTGGAAGTGTAGCCTTCTACTTATGCACCCCATTAGAGAGATATAGTATATAGCGATTGGTTGGTTCAGGCCCATGTAGACAATTCCCATGCCTACAGAAAAAACAAAGACCCCTTTGTATAAAATACATCCTATCAAATTGATCCATGTCAAGAACATGAACCAAAGCATATTTAAGACAAAACCATGAAAAATCAAGATCAACAATCTGAACCTCTAATATATCATATCCATATACCACATTGTTATGCCTTGCATAACCAACCCATTTCATTCTTGGTCAAAATGGGACCCCCTTGTCTTTGTTTGTCCTTGGTGTTTTTGTTTGGGCCTTAGGAGTTGTTCTTTTTCCTCCTAAGACCTTGTTTCTTTTGTTTTCGTGAGTTCGGGACGTGGGATGAAACTCGACTTAGAACTTTGTAAAGTTCCTGGTTTTTTGTTCATTCTGGTTCCATCTCTGCTCCTTGTCATTTTGGTTTCTTTGTCATTCTACTCATGTTGGGCCTTTCAGATGGTTCCCTCCCTTGGGTTTTTGTTTGTTTCTTTTCCTTTCATTTTCTTCCCTTCCCACAGAAGCAGAACCGGAACGAAAACTGAATTGGAAACTTTGTAAAAGTTTCAAGTCTAGTTTTGGTCCCAACCCCACTCCCGCTATTTTCCTTTGTGTTTTGTCCTTGTTTGTGTCTTACCCAGGTCCGGTTTTCATCTGGTCCTGCTTCCTTTCATTTCCTTTTTGTCACTTTCTTTGTGTCAGTGTTTGTTCCTTTTGTCGGGAGCAGAACTAGAATTGGAACTGAACTGGGAACTTTGTAAAAGTTTTAGGTCCGGTTTTGGTTTTGATCTTTCCCTCATTCCCTTTGTTGTCTTCTCCTTTTGTCAAGAGCAGAATCAGAATTGGAACTGAACTAGAAACTTTGTAAAAGTTCCCAGTCCAGTTTTGGTTCTGATCTCGCCCCTGTTCCCTTTTTTGTCTTTTCCTATTGTGGGACCGGAGCCAAATTCATAACTTGATAAAAGACTTGGGTAAGTTTCTTATTCTGTTCCCATTCTACTTCCGCATCTGTCTTGCCTTCGATTGTACATTTGTTCAAATACTCAGTTACATTTTTTATCCCACACCTGACCAATTGCATTAATGAAATTAATTGTGACTCTCTCACATGTGAGAAATGGTTTTTTAAACCATAATCAAATGGATGTGCAGAGTCACCAAGTGTTTCCTTATGATCAAATACATCAGATTTTTGTCTGTCAAGACAGTAGATTGGATTTTGATGCTAATCAGAATATTGGCATGAATGAGTTTAGTGTTTTATTGCAGCGAGGAATGTATGATAAAGTTCAGTTGGATGAAGTAGAAGAATGTCAAGAAAATGACCAAGAGGTTGTCTCAGAAGTTGAATCCCTTCAACATGACGAAGAGAATGAAATGAGGGAGTGTTATCTTGGTTTTGATTCTTTTTATTCAAATGCATTGTTTGAAGAAAGTCCCTGCTTAGCATGCACTAATGAATTTGATCTTAACAATGATGAACTTGATACTAACCCACACGTTCTTGTTAATGATACACAAAAACATGAATTGAGGAAGTGTTTTCCTGGATTTGACTCTGTACATTCAAATGAGTTGTTCGAAGAAAATCCTTGTTCACCCTGTATCAATATCTCTCACATTAATGGTGATGAGCTGAATACGGCTTCTCAAGTTCTTGTGGGTGACATGTTTGAAGAGAGTGTTGGAAGTAAGGCTTCATCTCAGGAAGAGGTGGGTTTGTAGACCTTACAAGTTGACGAAATGGATGATTTGTTGCTTAGTTCTTCTGAGGAGAACCAAAAAAAATTTGACTCTGTGCCTGAGATCAATACATAGATGCTGGTAAATGGATATCCCAGTTGCAAAACAAATCTCACTTCAGGTGATCATATGACATGAACACCCAACAACAACTGAAGGTGTTCTAAATCAGGTGGTGTCTTTTCATCACCCTCTATGTTTTAATTATTTTTAGTTTGATTATGACATTGGGGAAAATAAAATGTGTTTCAGGGTAGATCATGACAAGATTGAGAACCCACAACTATTAATATTTCAAACTTTATACCCTCAGAATGAATTTATTGCACATAAAATTTACATTTTTGAGTATAAAGATAAATTTGCTAGGTTTAGAACTATACCTAGTAAGTTAAGATTTCTGCAAATAATGAAAAATTTGTAGAGCTTGGTTTTGGAGTTAGTTTAGGATTAGGATTGGTTAGTGTTTGTTTTTAGTTTAGTTAGTTGTCTTCTTTTTTTGGTTTGTTTGTTTGTTGTCTGCGTTTCTTTTGGTTTTTGTTGTTGTTTTGTTTTGTTTTTGTCTTTGTTTCTAGGGACCTTCATTTTCCTCCATTTTAGAATGAAGGGGTTGTTATTCAAAGTATATTGCAGGAATGAGTAGAGAGATTGGTTTAGGTATTTTTTGGTATGTTGAAATATTTCATTCTAAACTTGTATCTTATGCTCATTTTAAACAATGGTTTGAAAAGTTATTAAGAATAAGGTATATTGTAAACAATCTCATGCACCATGACTGAAATCTGTCACAAAATAGATAAAGACATCTATCTATATAATATGCCTATTTGTCTTAGGGTTGTTGTATCTTATATTCAAGTGAAAAATATGATTCCCAACACTATCATGAGCTCCACGGTAGTTCTCAACCCACATTTCAAATAGACTATATCTGAGTATTGAGAAAAGTTAGTAAAAAATTCCTACAAGTGAAGCCTATTTTTTAAAAAAAAGAGCGAGAAAAGAGAACCATTGAAAGAAGGAAAACTCAAATATCAAATGGGTAATTCAAGTATCTCTATCGAGGCTATGGAAGCCTAACTGGCAGTAGAGAAATGCTTTGAGAGAACTAGAGGTATCTTCATCGGGGCTATGTATGCATGGCTGGTAGTAGAGGAATGCCCAAGAAATCATTGCATGATAGTTAAAGGGACTCAACTCATGTAGCTTGAATCTTAAGTACAATTGTTTAGGGGTAAAGAAAGCTTTTATGGAGAGAGATGCACCATACATGCACACACTTAGATTCAAAGTAGTTCATGTTGATTTACATTTGTAATTCCAGCTCAACCTTGTTCATTATATCTGATCTTACTTTAGTAAGAATTTTCATAAACTAGAGGTTCTGGGTGACTAAATTCTTCATTGTCTTGAAAATAAGTAAACCATTTTCCCAACCGAGTTACCAATTGTTATACCTTGCATAACCACCCCATTTCATTCTTGGTCAAAATGGGTCCCCCTTGTCTTTTTTTGTCCTTGGTGGTTTTGTTTGGGCCTTAGGAGTTGTTCTTTTTCCTCCTAAGACCTTGTTTCTTTTGTTTTTGCAGGTTCGAGATGCGGGATGAAACTTGACTTAGAACTTTATAAAGTTCCTAGTTCGTTGTTCATTTCGATTCTAGCTTCAATCCTTCTCATTGTGGTTTCTTCGTTGTTCTACTCGTGTTGGGCCTTTCAGATGGTTTCCTCCCTTGGGTTTTTGTTTATTTCTTTTCCCTTTTGTTTTCTTCCCTTCTTGCGGAAGCAGAAGCAAAACAAAAATTGAACTGTAAACTTTGTAAAAGTTCTGAGTCTAGTTTTGGTCCCAACCCCACTCCCACTATTTTCCTTTATGTTTTGTCCTTGTTTGTGTCATGCTGGGTCTAGTTGTCATCCAGTCCTGCTTCCTTTCATTTCCTTTTTATCACTTCTTTTGTGTCAGTGTTTATTCCTTTTGCTGGGAGTAGAACTAGAATTGGAACCAAACTAGGAACTTTGTAAAAGTTTCGATTTTGGTTTTGGTTCCAATCTTGCCCCCATTCCCTTTGTTGTCTTCTCCTTTTTTTGGGAGCTGAACTAGAATTGGAACCGAACTAGGAACTTTGTAAAAGTTCCAAGTCTAGTTTTGGTTCTAATCCTACCTTCGTTCCCTTTGTTGTCTTTTCTTGCTGCAAGACCGGATCTAGATTCAAAACTTGATAAAATACTTGGGTAAGTTTCTTGTTTTGATCCCATTCCGCTTTCGCATCTACCCTACCTTCGATTTGAACATTTGGTTTTGATCCTGATCTCGCCTATGGTAAAATCCTTTTTGTCCTTGATTCTTTCCTGACACCTCTTCCGGTAAGTGCAAAATTTGACTAAGTATGGAGAGTTACATTGAGTGAATGGAGAATGATATGAAAGGTAATGCTTGTAGTAATGATTTTCATGCTTTTGTTGATCTAATCCATGGTTGTATTGTAGGAATAGAAGATGTCAGGAGCATCAGAGGGAACTTCTCAAAGAGGAAGCCAAGCTGCAGAAAGTTCAAAGCCAACAAAGCCTAAGTAGATAAAGGTGGAGAAACTCCCTTACACCCTGAGATACAAGCACAAGATTCCCACTCTTATAGCCAGCAAGGTGGATTCAGACTAGCTGATATCACTGATACAAACTTAGGGCCATTCAACTTTGAGGAGGTGATGCAGAAAGAAGAGGATGGTGATGACTTAAACATCATGAAATATATCCATATATCACAAACAATTTGTATTGATTTGTGTTCTCATTATATTACTGACATTTTCCATATAGTTGGACATAGATGGAATAATCACATTGTATATTTACCTATTACCATCTTGTAATTTCTATTTTCTGTTGTTAGATTAAAACATTGTTTGTCTCTTAATGATGTCCATACAAGTACTAAATTGCATGCCACTCCCCTTCTTACTTCTCTATATTTTCCTATCGGTGTAACCCTTGCACCCCCTCTGGTGCAAGTGCTAGTTATAATTTATCTATAATCACCATGCTACTTGACTAATAGTTGTATACAATTTGCATGATAGTCAATGATGTTCTAAAATAATCATTTGGAAACCATATCAATATCACAATAGTAAATAAAGAGAAAAAAGATCACGATAAATGTAAAATATATGTGACTTGTAATAGCATAGGACACTATTGTATCCAAGGGTTGATCATGTAGATATGGCACACAACATAGAAGGGATGCACAACCATAGATGCCAAATTTATAGAACATAGACTTGTTGAAGTGAAAAGGAAAACAAAGAAGAAAATAATATAAAAATATTTAATTACATGAAATTTTTACAAGGAAAAGTAATATTACACAATAAAATATAGTAGAAAATGTAGGGCCCTATAATGGTATTCATGCAAAACACCATGTAATGACATTTACATGGGCTAGAGGATATCCCTACTAATTTTTATCTTGTGATCAACATAATATAATTGAATATTTACAAGGTTATAAATTTCTCCCAAAGTTCCACTAAGAGTTACCTAATCGTGGAAATTCCACATATAAAGAGTAGTTTAATATTTTTAAAAATTGGATAAACATGATCTTAAGTATGGTTATGATGTTGAGTGTTAAAATGGAAAGGTCTAGCTCCACATGATTGATATAAAATGATAAAGAATTAGTGTACGATTAAAGACGAAAAATGAGTTTTAGGTAGAAGAAAAGTAGATAAATATGTAGAGTCAAACTATTTTAACATTGTAGATTGAATTTGGTCGGAAGAAAGATGAGATGATACACTAACCCCTCAACCCAAGTGGCTATGAATAAGAAAGTTTCTATCTTATAACACTGAATTGAATTCTCTCTTGTCCGCTCTCAAAGAGAAAAGTGTTCCATGATAAATATACCAATTTGGCTTAGAGGAATGGATAATAAAAATAATCACAATCATCACAAATCTTACAATCATTAGTAGGCCTTGAGATGCCTCATTTTGTTTTATAGGGGATCATCTATGGTACTTGGAGGGGGTCCATGATTTTTCTTTGAAAAAGGTCTATGATAAAATATTAATTTTTTCTTAGACAATCACTTCATTCATCAAATTAGATATTTAATCATTTTTGTGAGAGAATCCTTCTCGATCCAATCATCAATCTAGAGATTAAGCTCAATTTGAAGCCCAAGCCTAAGAATTAGGGGAGTAACAAGAAAACATAAATGGTGTAAACAACCAACACTATATAAAAGATGAACCTTCACAATTCAATCTTCAAATCTCATTCCCATTTTTAAGCACACTTTTATGCATTAGTCTCTACTCTTGTATGTAGTGGATCACTTACCCTTGAAGAAGAGATAAAATTATCAATAAGAATAATGAGGTTGATTATGAAGGCTTATGATATATCAAGGTATTCAAATCCAACATTAGGGTTTTTAAAGGGATGAACTACATTGACAACTCTTACATTTTCCTTCACTTGTCCCCTATCTAAACTATGATATATTATGATGGCAACCCTATTTGTATATGGAAGGAGAGCAAGGAGATATTTTGCTTAAGATAATGTAGTAGGAAACCAAGCCTCATTCAAAAAATCATAACAACATACAATGCAACTCAGAAAATATATAAAATAACACAAAAATCTGTAAATAGTGTCTTCAATTTCTCATTCAAACTTTCTTGAAATCACTCAATAACAAGACAATTATGAAATTACATTGTTTTGCAGCCATATGGATGATGAAAACTATTAAAAACTGATGTAAATCTGATACAAAATAGAAAACATCAAATACACAAGTGGACTCCTTAAATCCAACTTCTTTTACCAGCTTCTAGCACCTGCAACCTCCAATCTTCAACTTGTAGCTTCCAATCTCTAATCTTCCATTGAATCAATTTTTAACAATGGATTCCATGATCCATTTTTATGTCACAACACCTTTGAACCTGCAATACAACACTTCCAATATCCTCTCCAAGAAGATTATATGCCTGCAACAACAACCTTTCAATTCTATCCAAGAATGACTACAAAAAACAAACCCCAAATTGCATGTAATATTCAAAAACAGGCTCCAAAAGCTTCTCCAGCAGAAATCCACAACCAAGTTGGGAAAAAAAACCTTTGAAAATCAATGCCAAAAACTTTCCATAATATAGAAAATGCTTTCATAAATACACTCCCACCAAAATTGCCAAAATGGGAGTCAATTCCTAGATTTTAGGCAATTTCCATTGTAACTCCTGCCAACTCACCTTGAGCACCCACTTTTGCATACATAATTTTAGAAAAAAATTAAATGCATCATTAAAAATTATAACTCCCTCCAAAAGCATTCCCAAGTCCATTTTTTCTAATTTCGAAATTGACAAATTCCAAAAATTCCCTCCATCTTTGGATCTATTGTTCTTCCTTATTCTTCTAAAATTTCTTCTTTCTCTTCTTCCAACACTTAGTTGGAAAAAACAACCTCCTTCTCTGAAAACTTTACACTTCATTCATCTCTCCTCTCATGGATTTGTATCCACCATGTACCATCCTCCTCTTAATACCATGCATTCTCCACTCTACTTTTGTGGGATTCAACCCACCATAAACCCACCACCTTGACCAAGATTCACTTGCAACATCCTCTAAAAATTCTACATCCAAATATGTATTATCCAAACAGCAATCAAAATCCACTACATCCTTATACAAATCTGCAACTACTACATGGAAATTAGAAGCTTCCATCTGCATACTCTCTTCTTGCTCTAAATCCTCTTCTACACTCACCAAAGAAGGTATATAACTAAATTCAAAATGAAAATTTACCTCATTCTTTTTCGCTGCCCCAACATCTTTTTCCTCATTCTTTGTTGCAACATCCATCTTCTCACCTTCAATGACAAGTTTTGAAAACTCCTCTTCGTGTTTGTCCATCAATTCCCCTTCAAACAACTTGTTGATTCTTTCTATCTCTTCTTTCAACAAGAAATCATCCTCATCAAACTTAGGACCATCCATGTACACAAATTTTTATTGCAAACCTTCTTCATCCACTTCACATAATGCACTCCATTCACATGCTATTGTTGAAACTTGCACCTCATTATCTTCTCCATTTGTGTGGGCTGCCCCCACATATTCTTCCTTACATTCAACCCCTACCAAAGGGATGCAACACTCTTTCTTTCTAATCTTCTCTTTGCCGTCCTCTTTTGTGAAAATATTCTTTTTCTCGTATCTCTCATCCCATGCTCTCATGTCCTTAACCATTTTTCTAATACAACTACTTTGGCCTTGAGCTTTTCAAATTCTTCATGATATTTCCTATTTTCCACTTCTACCCAATATTTTTCCCAGAATAAAATTCATACGAGCCTCCTCATGACCCATCCCATCCTCTTTGGTATAGACTACCTCATGTCCGGTGATCTATCTACACACAAATCATGCACACACCACAAGTCCTGGTACAAACTGCCTCACATTTGGCACTCTACCTATACACTTAGGAACTCTTGCTCTGATACCAATAATGTATGGAGATAATTTTAAAAAAATTATCCAATGGAAATTAATTTCAATAGCTCACACTAAAATCACTGGCAAACATTTCTTCACAGGAAATAAATTCTTGCAACAATTTGTTCTCTGTCTGCAACTTGCAACCAAAAACTTCAAACTCAATTAAATAATGCAAATGGTATTACAATCAATCTAAGAGGACAATGGTCTAAAACAATCCCCCTAAAATACTCCAAGAAAAGTCAAATACAAAAGATTTGCATCAGCAAATCAAATCCTTACAACATGAATTTCTTCTAGTTCTGGTATCCACAATTTTTCACAACAATCCCGATGCTATTTTCTATTGATTTGTAAAATGAAATTACAATCAATTCAAAAGAAAATGGGCTGCACAATCCTCTTACAAAACCTCTGGTAAATACCATTAAAATGATTTGCAGTTAGCAAATCAAAGCTTTGAAACAAAGCTTCTCTCTAGCACCTGCACAACAAATTACTTCCACCATTCAAACCCTTCAATTTGCAACACCTGGTAGTCTCTATGCCCTGTAAAAAAACTCTCAAATCTGTAAAAACACCATCAAATCCCCTCTTAGAGGTAAGGCACAACCTCCTCCTCTCTTCATGTGTTATTCCTCTAAAAACTACTCTAGAAATGAATACAATTCAATTTTATTTCCCCATGCTTTCCTGGAATGCAATTTCGAATGCATTTCATTTTCATTTTGCTTTCATTCCAAACTCCTCAAGAAAATTAACGCCCACCTCCAAGAAGGGAAAATAAAATATAATTTAATACTCAAGGCTCAATAAAATATATATTTTAATCCTCCAAACTTAGTCAAAATTTAATATGGGCTTTAAAATAGCTTTCATGCTTTTTCAAATAAAGCAAAAAGCAGATTCCTCAACCTGGGTACCCAACTCCTAGGTTCCTATTTTTTAGGAGTTGTGGAAATTCAAAAGAGGAGTTACAAATGGATTTAATGGCTACCATAAACCCACACCATTAATTGCTTTTTTTCTGCTTTTTTAGTTTTAAAGCATATTCTCTATGATTCGGCCCCTTCACCAATTTGACCCAATTTGAAATCAAATCCAAATTCAAAATTTTCCACATCACAAGATAATTATCCCCACACTAAAATATGAATTTCAATATTCAAACATGAAATTCAACACATCAAAATTGCAAAATTCAAAAATAAAACCTTCAAGTTCACATAGGATTGCACTAAGCCATGGATGCTCCTGCATCATAAGCTTTCGGTTAGATATATTTTTATATGGAAAATTCTATATTATTAAACTATCGTTCTTATTTCCTTGAAGTAGATTTCCATAACATGGTTAGCCCTGATCTTATATCTAGACAATGAGAATAATGAAGAACTATGATTGTTGTTTTCATCTTGAAATCACATGTTGATATGATTTGATAAGAAACCCTACATCAAAATAATTTATGGGGAGGTGTGACCTTCAAGATAATCTATAGTTCATAACTCTTCAAATATAACATTTCAATAAAGTATTAATAATGAGAGTCATGCATTTTGATAAGGATGTAGACAATCTGATTAGAGAAGGTATGCAATGTATAGTCTATTAAAATATTGTTGTACTTAATGAAATAAATTGTATAAAATAAATCTAATAGTTAAAGCACAATTAAAAACATAATTATAAGATTGGTATATTATATTTTTAGAATTATTCTCAAAACTCATTTTTTTGACATATGTATAGTTTGAAACTTAAAATTTATTTATTTTGATATTACCAAGCTTGATGTGCTAAATTTATTTCTACTAAGTCAATTAAGTGTAAGTATTTCACTCCAATTCAAATTTTCTTAAAAACAATAATTGTAATGAGTACTAAGATAGATTTGTATGCCATTTGTAGTCTAATTTATATGATGACATATTGCTAGCCTACTATGGGATTGTTTTACTCATTTTATTTTGTTCATAATAAAAATTTATTTGTTCTTATTTACATTATTTTGATTTATGTTTTGGCTCTTATACCAAATGTAATGTCACTTTTCCTCCTAAATTTGTTTAAGTATTTGCAATGAATTTAATAGATTAAATGTTAGAGTTAAGATAATTTACAAGATGTAATGTTACTAAAATGATGCGAATAACTAATATAAAATAACCAATGTAACTATAATATGCAATAATTAGGCAAGGATTATAAAGTGAATAATTAACATAGTAAATTAAATAACACATCTATATAATTCATATAGATTAAATCCAAAATCATATATATAATCTTCTCAATATATTTTAGAATCAATAGTCTTCAATACTTATTTGAATCACAACACTTGAATATCCACTCTCACCCTAGGAAGATGCCAGTGGTATTAGATCTCTCTATGGAACAATCTAGAAGGAAAGACTTCCTTTTGGAACACAACACACTATTACACCCTACACAAGTGGGTTCAATGGAACAATGCTCAACACAAGTGCACACCATTCTCTAAAGTAATTAATCAACATGTATACAACATGCTCCAGAGTATTTATTGAACATGTATATAACATTCTCTAGAGTAATTTCTCAGCATGTATACAACATGCTTCATAATAACTACTCAACATCCACAACAACCCTAGCCAAGATAATCCCAAGTGTACTCTATACCCCGAGTTAGACACACTTTGTGTACCCCCTTTCCAATGCCCATAGCTCACCAAACCATTTTCTGTTTAACAATAGGATCACAATATCCTCTATTTATTAATCCTTTTTTAAAATTCTAAAGGGTTATTTCATAGTTTCCTCTTCACTTGGGGAAAAAGTCACATAACATAACACCTCTAGCAATTACCATAATACCTCTATCCATCTTGCATCCTGGATTAGAAAAGACTACTTGCACACCTACATCTATTATTTTTCTCACAAATAACAAGTTTTGTGCTAATCCAAGGATATGCAGCATACCATTAATCCTTTTTTATTCTACCATAAGGACACCTAATTCTAAATTTACATTGGACAAGAATATTTAAACAAGAATCATCACCCAAGTATGTTGTACCTCCGTCAAATTCTTCATATTTAGAAAACCAATCTCTATCAGAGGTCATATGAAAAGATTCACCTGAGTCAATTAACCATGCATCATTACCTATGTGAGTTTCCAAATTTATAATGAATTCATCACCATCTTCCTTCTCTGTCTCAAAAGTAGAATCAAATTTCTTTCTCATTTTATTTGCATGCCTTACAAAAGTGTCAAGATTTACTGTAGTTACAACAAATAACTTTGAACTTTCTAGGAGATTTGGATCTCCATTTGGAATTGGATTTATCATACTTCTCATTCTTCTTTCCTTTTTCTTTAGGTATTCCACAAAAATTTAGGCCCTCCTTGACACTAATAGATACCTTCCTCCTCATCTCTTTAGAAATCAAATATCTCACCACATCTTCAATCTTCAAGATAATAGAAGTACTCCTAATAGCCATAACAAGAGAACCCCGCAATTGGGAAAATAATAAAGCAATATCTTACACTTCTCGTCATCAATATTGACACCAAATAATGCCAATTGAACCACCGACATATTAAATGCTTCATGGCGATCTTTAACTCATCCACCCTCTTCAATTCTCAAGGATAAATATTTTTCATGATACATCTCACCAAGTTTCTTCCATTGTTTTTATGTAGAATTCTCTTCATGGATATTGATTAAAATATAGTATTCCAAACACAATATGATTGGACCATTTGATTTATGGTCCATAATATCATATTGAGTAGACAAATTAGGATATGAGGGACTTAAAAAATTCTCAACAACAACATCCCACAAATTTTGATCTATCAATAGATCCTCCATATTTAGCTTCCATATCTCAAAATTATTTCTACATAATTTATCCACCTTTATTCTCCCTAATGAACTTGCCATTTAAAAATTCCTACAACAAGAGCACAATGTATCTTTTGCATAAAGCTCCCACTCAAATATGAATTAATTAAAAAAATCCCAAAAACCCACAATTGAAACCAAAGTTGATCAGGCTCTAGTATGACTTGTAAGGAAGCTAAGGTAGTGGAACAAATTCCTACACTAATTTTGAGAGGAGGGTAATACAAAAAAATTATAGATCTTTACAATAGTTACATAAAATTAAACATAAATATATGCATACCACAACATAGTGATTTACGTGGGGAAAACTATAATATAATGTCATCATAACATAGGGTTCCCTTCTAGGGAAAGAAAAGCCAATAAAATGTATATTGTGAGATATTGGACCTAAAGAGTGCATATTTACAATTATAAAATAAAAATAAAAATTATGGCTTTTAGGGGTGTTTCCTTTGAACCCTATCGAGGCACGAGACCCTTACACCCATTACCAAGAGATACATCCCCTAGAACCCACAAGGGGGGTACCCCCATTGGAACCCCCCGTGCTCAATATTAGCCTCTTATAATTGTCATGTTGAGACACAAGTTTTCCTAACAAAAAGAAAAACCAAAAACTAGGTGAAGGAGACCACTTCCTAGATCACTTCTTCCCATAAAGGTACTACTAATAAAGCCTATGCCAAAAATAATGAGACTAAAATAATTATATTGTTTAGTATGAAGATCTTCAAGCCAAAGATGATGTGCAAAGTGAAAAAACTACGCATATTTCCTTTGAGGAGAAATTGTAATTCCTGAATCACGGGTGGAAAGCTATTGGTGGCCTTAAGCCACTTGTTGATATGTAGCTAGTCCTTGCTATTCTTCGACTGTGTTTGATGCTCTCTGTTGGTTTTTCTTTCTTTTTTCTTTAGTTTTCTTAGTCTCACTCTTGCTAAGAATTTTCTTGTTCACCTCTTTTGGTTGTTTTGTAATGGGTTTGAGCCCTTTTCCCATGTTAATCTTAATCAAAGCAACAATAACATATACAAAATTAGAAAATGTTGAATGTGTATCTAGAAATCAAATCTTTCCTAAATTAATCAATCAAATAATATAGATAATTTCAACACATAATGGACTTGAGTTTTATATTGATTTTCAAACAAAGGAATACATAGAAGTGTTATAATATCTTGCTAAAAACAACTCTACACAATGCTAAGTTGGAAACTCATATTATCTAATCATTTTATTAGCTTTTGAAGCATGCTCCATTATTCAGTGATGGAAATGAAATTTATTCTAACTTATAGTATCTAAATTATAAATTGGATAGCAATTCATAACTAATAGTGGAATTGAATTGAATGGTTCAATCAAAGTTGAATTTAAGGTTATTAATAGATTGATGGAATCCAAAAAAAAATTCCTTCTCTAGCTTATGAGAAAACTAGTCCAAATCAAAATTCATTATATCCTTCATATTCTCTTTGAAAGAAACCTTTTTGATATATTTATTTGTTGTGTGAAAATGCAATGAATTTTGCAAAAATGAGCGAATCAAGAAAGGGTAAGGAGTTTTCAAGGGAAGTTGTGCAAGGACTAAGATCAATCAGTGCAAAAAGTGAGTGTGAAGAACCATCTAAAGAGTTGGGGTAGCTAATGTTGAATGTTGCTCGTGTTTTTTTCCAAAAGGAAGAGGTGATTGGGAATTCTAGGGTTGCGGCCAAAAGTATAAACATTGGTAGTTGATGAGGCCTTACAAGTGGTCATTCTTGATAACCTTCTTCAATCCAAGGTTGCATGGCTGAAGTGGACTACGTTAATAGCTCACATTTTTGTCCAAAAGGAAGAGGTGATTGGGAATGCTAGGGTTATAGCAAAAAGTATAAACATCATGGTAGCAGATGAGGCCTTACAAGTGGTCATTCCTGATAACCTTCTTCAATCCAAGATTGCATGGCTGGAGTGGACTATGTTAATATCTAAATTCATTGGGATTTTTCCTTCGCTGGAGAAAATTAAGAGGTGGTGCAAATAGCATTGGAAGGTTTCTTACCCTATGATATGCTATCTCTCCCTAGGGTTTTTTCAATTGACATTTTATACAAAGAAAGAGAGGGACTCGATCTTGATGGGAGGTCAGTGGTTCATGGATGTTGCTAGTCTCTACCTCCATGCTTGGTCTCTTAGTTTTGACCCACAATGCAAGGAGATCAAAAGAGTTCCTATCTAGCTCAAATTGAATAAGCTCAAATCAAAGGATATTTATAAGCTTATTGCGAACTCTCTGGAAGAGTTTATCAAATATTATCAGAGATTTGGAATTGGGAGGAATGCGGATAGGGTCATTATTTGTGCATGGATCGATCTAATTCAGCCAATTCAGTTGTTGCTGAGACTATCTATAGTTTTAGGGGTATGGATTTATACAGTGGAGTATGAGGGGTTGTTGATCAAATGTTATAGGTGTGGCAAGCTTGGTCATCTTGCTCGGTCATGTGTTGTCAAGGTATTGATGGGGAATCTTTCCCCAAGCAAGCAGAAAAGAGATAGAAGGAAAATGGTAGAATTAGAGGGAGAATGTCCAAGGAACTATTTCTCTCAAGAGGCAAGGTCCAAATTGCTAGAGCAGATGTCCCCAAAACCTGGCCCTAGTCTTGAGGGTTCAAGCAAAAGCAAGGATACGTTGAAACCTATCATGGTGGTGGAGGTGACAATGGTGGCCCATGGTGGGAATAGTAATGCCTCCTCTCCTAGCCACGAGGGATTAAATTCTCCCTTACTTCGAGAGGAGGTAGAAATCCTCAAAAGCATAGCCAATGTGTTGCAAGAAGTGAAGACAAACAAGGAGGTGGATGTAGGGTAGTAGATCCTTGCAGTTCTCAAGGATGATAAGACTCAAGAGGACAAAGTAGAAGGGTGTCAGGAGGAAGCGAAAGAGAATGGGTGGAGTATAGCTACTAGATGAACTAATAAATTTGGTGGAAAATTGAACTTGGCCATAGATGCTAGTGGCTCCAATAGCAAGGATAGGAAATCAGAGGCAGCAGAAGCCAAATTTAAGGCTTTAGAGGATTTCAAAAATGAATCCTAGGTATCCACGAGAAAATTTGTAAATTAGGGAGGTGAGCACCTCCAAGAAGTGGGTAATAGATGAAGTGCACAAGTTGGAACATAAGAGGCCTCAATGGCCCGAAAAAATGTTGTTTGCTAAAGTGACTCATAAAGATTGAAACACCAAATATATGTTGATACATGAAGCTAAGATTAGTGAAATAAAGTTTAAAGAAATGGTGTCTAGGTTATGGAAAAATAGGGAGGGGTTTTCCTAAGGGGCTGAAGGTTCTGCTGGGGGTCTAGCAATCTTATGGAACAAGAACTACATCATCGGTTCATTGTTGGAGGAAAAAAATAGCTACCAGGTGGTTAGGTGTGTGGACAGTAGAGATGGCAATCATTTCTTCATTGCGAATGTGTATGGGCCTAATATTGAAATTGAGAGAAGGAAGGTGTGGGAGCTTCTTCAGAATTTCAAGTGAAATAATGTTTAGGAAAAGGATATATTTGGGGGGATTTCAATGTAATTTTAGCCCCAAAATATAAGCGTAGTAGAAAAATGCAAGGTAGTTGCACAACCATTTCCTTTAGAAACTTGTGTGAGGATCTTGCATTTATGGATGTTAAACCTAATAAGGGTTGGTTCACATGGAACAACAAGAGAATTGACTCAAATAACCTACAATGTAGGATCGATCGTTTCCTTATTAAGTTTCTAAATGGCTCTTAGAGCTAGGAAAATTATTCTCTGAAGTTTTAGAGTTTGGGGGCTCAAATCATTGGCCCATATCCATTACTCTAAGCAATCCTAACAAGCTGAAAGGAATTCCTTTCAAGATGGAGGCCTTTTGGTATGCTCATCCTCAATTTGATAGTCTTGTGGAAATTTGGTGGAACTCTAAAATTAGAGGTTGCAAGAGGTACATTGTGTCTAAGAAGCTGAATGTAGTCAAGAAGATGGCGAAAGCTTGGAATAAGGGGGCTATGGGTGATCTCTTTCTTAATAAAAGAAGGGTGGAGGAAAAATTAAGAGATATTGAAGGATCAATTACAACACATGGGTATACTAGATAAACCAAAGCTAAAGAAATACCACCTTCTTTCAAATCTAGAGCCAAATGGGCCAAGGAGGGTGATAGAAATCTAGAGTCAAATGGGTCAAGGAGGGTGATAGAAATACCACCTTCTTTCAGCTATCCACAAAGATAAGGTGGCAGTGCAATAAAATTTTAAGGATTTAGAATTTGGCCAATGTTGAGATTGAGGATATTGAGTCAATCAAGTCTGTAGCAAGGGATTCTTCAACAACCTTCTTGGATCTCCAATGATGGTGGATGATCAAACTCAAGATGAAATGTTAGATTACATTCCTAAATTAATCTCAGATTCTCAAAATGAATTTATCTTGGCCCCCTTCCCAAAGGAGGATATTAAGTCCACTATGTTTTCTCTAGGAGCCAGGAAAGCTCTTGGTTCGGATGGGTTCTAGGCAGAATTCTTTTAGAGGTATTGGAGTCAGATGGGCGAGGATGTATGGCTGGTAGTGGAAGAGTTTAGGTTCGTACAACTATCCTGAAATCATGGAACTCCACCTTCTTGGCCTTGATTCCAAAGATCAAGGATCTTACCAGTTTCTATCACTATAGACCTATTGATTTATGTAATTTTATCTACAAGGTGGTCACAAAGGCAATGGTAACCAAACTTAAAGAATGCTTGAATGGTATAATATCAGAAGAATAAAGTAGGTTTCTCAAGGATAGACAAATTTTGGATGGCATTATTATAGCTCATGAGGCTATCTACTCGGTCCAAATTAAGAAGAGAGCCAAGATGATCATAAAATTAGATATGAAAAAGGCATATGATAGGGTCTCTTGGGAATTTCTAATCAAAGTTATGAGGAAGTTCTGTTTCAATGAAGCTTGGTGTAACTGGGTCTATAGCTGCATTTCTTCTACCTCCTATGCAATTCTTGTTAATGGTGTGCCCACTGACTTCTTTGTAGCCAAGAGAGGGTTATAGCATGGGGACATGCTATCCCCTTTTCTCTTTCTCATCATTGCCTAGGTGCTAGGTAGAAATTTAAAAAAGGAGCAAGCTCATGGTAATTTAAAAGGATTTCAGGTCTATGGGGGTGTCAACAATATAACACATTTGCAATTTGTAGATGATACACTAATCTTTAGAGCTACAAAGGCAAATGAAGCACACACCCTTAGAATTTTTTTGATGAAGTATGAAGTTGTGGCAGGGCATAAGGTTAACACCACTAAGTCTAGGATATTCTTCTTAAAGGATTGTCTAGAGAGATTAGAGATTCAATAGATTCTTGGTGATGAATTGGATTCCCTACCCAACAAGTATTTGGGAATGGCTTTGATCAACAAAAGATCCTCAGATAGAGAGTGGTGCACAATCACCAACAAATTTGAGTGTCTACTTGCTTCATGGAAGGGAAAATGGCTCTCCTTGGCTAGTAGAATCACTCTAATTAAAGATTCAATGATGCTGGTTCCGATCTACATGATGTCTATCTTTTAAATTCCCAACAAGATTGCCAAGAATATTGAAGATGTGAAAATTTTCTTTTGGAGCAAAATTTTGTAGGAAAAGTACTTTCACAACAACACCAACAATCTGATCATGGGAGAGCTTCCCAAAGGTTTGAGTATATGGAATTTTCTTAGGATCTGTTGCCTTGTTCTGATCTCAGACATGTCTTGGAGGCTTAGATGAGGTGACCAAATCAGATTTTTGATGGATAGGTGGTTAGAGGATAAAGCTCTTTGTGATACCCTGATTCATGCTCCCCTCACAACTCACTTTGAGGCTGTGGTGGGTGATAGGGTCCAAGACTATGTTAGTGGTGCTCCCTTGTCAAAGCGCAGAAGAAGTTGGTTGCCCCTGTGCTTGATCTAAGGCCTGCTTGGTAAGAGGTGCAAGGAAACTTGCAAAATGGCCATTGGTGGGCGATGTCAAGGAGGATAAGTGTGTATGGTGTGGTTATTGAAGTGGCAAAGTGACTATTAAACATGCCTTTATGTGTTATTGCACAAAGGGGAATTTCATCAGGGACCATAGGGTTGGAACAAGTATGGTATCCCAAAGATGAATGTGTTTCTATGGGTTTCATGGAAGAGACGAGCCTTGAAATGGGATAGACTTCAATTGATGGGGAAGTCTAGCCCTTCACACTGTGTGATGTGCAAAAAGCAAGAGGAAACCAACAATCATCTGTTCTTACATTATGAGGTGGCTTGGCAGATTTGGTGCAAGTTCTAGTCAAATTGGGGTCTTGATTGGGTCATTCATAAGTACATTGCTGCTTTTCTCGAGTTTTGGGAATTCAAGATTGTGAGCACTAGCCTAAAGTTGATTTGGGATATTTCTCCTACTATGATTATATGTACTATTTGGTTGGAAAGGAATAGGCGTGTGTTTAAAGAGGTGGAGCGGTTTGTGGATTGGCTTTGGGATAGAGCGATAGATATTATCAATGAGATTGGGGAAGCTCACAAGTGGAACAACTAGATGCTTAGGAAAAGTGAGGCTGGCTGGGGCAATGCTTGGCCCTGATTCAGGTAGCTTGCTATGTCACAAGTCAAGGATTTAGAAGGGGGAAAAAATCACTAGTGGGGGAAGTCAAATGTAGGGTGGGTAAAGTTTAATTTTGACAGGGCTGCTAAGGGGACCCTAGGTAAAACTAGGGGGTGGAGTATTCAGAGACCACATGGGTAGACCACTATTAATATTTGTTGTGAACTTTAGGTTTGACTCAAACAACTTGGTTGAAGCCAGATCCATGCTCTGGGGTGTGATGATTACCAAGAAAAAAGGGTGGAGAAAATTATGGGTTGAGGGCGACTTCAAGCTTGTGATTGGGGCTCTACAAGGTAGAAATATCCATAGTTGGCAGCTCAAGGTGGTCATAAAAGTGGCCAAAATCATGATCAATGAGATGGACGAGGTTAGGTTCACACGAAATGATTGGGCAGCTAATACGAGTGCTTTCTTGCACACAAAAAGTGGTGTTATGTTCAAAGTATGGTGTGAGGTTATGCCCATTGTTGTGAATTCAATGATGTTGAGCGATAGAAATGTGCAATCTCTCATGGTGTGCTTCCTATACTTTCAACTTTGGTGTAAAGATTCAAATGTCTCTATCATAGTTTTTTCAGGTGCCTTTTCTATGGCTGGGGATTTTTCTCCAGAGGGTGATCTGGTTGATTGTTTATTCCTTTTTAGTTTATTCTACCTTGGAATTGTGTGCGTACTCCATTATTTTGGGTTACTAGTCCCTCAATCAGGTTTCTATTATAAAAAAATCCAATAACAAACCAAGCTTTGTTAAGGAGTCTACCTTTTAAGTAGCTTCTGTATTTTTTTGTAGCTTGATCCAAAAATTTCTCTACTTCATGTAGTTTCAAACATTTTTGAATGATTGATGATTCCTTTATTGATGCATCAATTTGGTCATAAATTCCTTTGGATTTTGATTCATTGTCATTGGCTTTATAGACTGCAACATTTGATGGCTACTTTCTCTCTCGAATTCATGTTTTTTTTTTTTGTCAAAAATGTATTGTTTGAGCTTCATATGTAAACCATCAATAAATTTAAAGATTTGACACAAATGATCAATCATCTGCAATTTTCCCCCAATTCCTTTGTTTTATATGCCTCATTATTTTTCTACAAAAGTAAATATGCTATTTTGGGAAGACTTTATTTCATGTTTTTCTTTCTTCATCTCCAACAATAATTTTTCAATGCTTATTCTCTCTTCCTCCATATTATGTTCCCATAGTTCTTCTCTTTCTTTCTATTTGACTAGTTTTAATTGTAGTGTATTTTATAAGGCATTGGATTTTGCTAGGTTTTGCTTTAATTTTTCTAAATTGTCTCTTTCATTATTACTCTTCTTTTTGATTTCTTCTAACATTTCTTAAGTTCATTAAATTTCACCTCTTTCTATTCATTTTTTTTCTTGTAAATGTAGAGGTATATTTTTAATCCTTTTATCTAATTTATTTCTCTTGTTATCTACTATTTTCCTCTTTGTTATCTCATTTCCTAGGTCTACCTATAAATTTTTATTTGATTCAACAACTTATTTATGTCTCATTCTTAATTTAGCAATGATGTGTGTATTGTTGCAAGTATGAAGGTGTTGTCATTGATGTCAACAAACCTATGTTATCATTGATGCTAGTAGTGCAATGGTTGAGAATAGATTGTCGCTTTGATTAGTTGCATTATGTTGTCATCAGTTAAGTTGTTGATGTTAAACTCTAGTGTTTCTTTGATAAGCTTCTATTTATGGTTCAAATGTCGATGATACTAAGAAAATTGATAAAATAAGGAAATAGGGTGTTGTAGAGGTGTTTTGGTTTTTCTTCTCATTTCTTCTAGGATGAAGATCTTCTTTTGTGGTTTGGATATGTTGGTTAGAGATATTTAGGGTTTCTATATGCAAAATTTTGGCTTTTGGATTGATGGTCAGAGGAAGTTATGTTCACCAGTATGTGAACTGGTTTTGTAGTGTTGCTTATAGAGGTGTCTAGGAGAAATGTATTTTCTTCGCATTTCTCTAAAATTATTTTTTAGAACTTGTGGTTCTAAAAGAGAGTTGCTGATGTTGGCTTCTTGCTTGTGTCAAGAATATTAGTGGTTTGGTACTCCAGAAGTTGGATTGTAGAGTTGCAGTGTTTGACAATATAGTCTAAGTGTACTAGCTGTTTACATTCTGAAGAAGTGATTTGTTACAAAGGAGTTTGTTTGTTTCTAGGATTTTCTTAGATCATGTTCAGGAGAAGTTTGTTTAATTTTTTTGGATTGTTCAAAGGAAGCGTGTAATTCAAATTCTAATGTGTTTTCATGAGTAACGGCCGACCTGGTGCTTACACTACATTCAAAGATGTTCAAGCGTTAATGAAGGCATAGTGTGGCACATGAGAGTTTGTTTGGGTCCTAGTTAAGTTTTTTTTTGGTTCATTTTTTATTCCTATCAACCACAAGAATGTTTAGTGCCAACCTTATTTGAAATTGCAAAGTGTGAAGCATGTATAGCTGACCTTAGAGAAGATTTTCAACGTCGAGGATAGTATAAGTATGAGATGAGATGTTGAAGGTTGATGAGATAGAAAGAATAGAGGTGTGATGCAAATTTATGAATGGTAGAGTGTGAGTTTGTGTAGAGTAGTGTGAACTTCAAAGTGTTGGACTTCTAAATGCAATGAGCTAAAGGTGTCTGCAATCATTCAAATAGGACTGTGAAGGTGTTGGAGCTATTTTGGTGGATTCTCTATTGCATTAAGTTGTTCTCTATGTAATATTTCTCTTCTATCTTCTTTTCTTTCTGTGGTTGTGATCCCTGGTTGTGAGCCTTTGTGGATAGTGTGTCCTATTCTAGCAATTAGACTTTGTATCAATTTTGCAATTACTTATATTGTGAGCTAATCCTCACTATGGTTTTTCCCTCATTGGGGTTTCCATGTAAATCTGGTGTTCTCTTGTGTGTGGTGTTTGTTATTTCAATTTATGTTATCTTCTTTTTATGTTTAAACATTATAACAAATTAAGGGTTTATTGAATGCATGTGAATCTGATTACTAATTGAGGGTTTTGATGTTTGAATATGGTACAACTGATTCACCCCCCTCTCAGTTGTATTGTTCATTTAATAATTTGTATCAAAGCAAGGTTCCTTGGAGAAAATCTTAATTGCTTGAGGTAGATCTGGGATGGTGAACAACATAGAGAGCCCTAAGTTTGATGACATAGACTATGCATTCTAGAAGACAAAGATGGAAGGATATTTGGAATCCTTTGGATATGATATTGAAAAGGAAATAAAAAATCAATAAATTGCACCTCTGAATGGTCCAAGCACAAGTGATGAGATCAAGGCCTGTAAAATAAATGGTAAGGCAAGGTTTATTCTTTTGAATAGTCTTTCAAACTCTGAATTAATAAAAGTTATGAATCTTAAGATTGGTAAAAAAGTTTAGGATAAGCTAGAAAGCATTTATGAAGGTGATGATAAGGTTAAATAAGTGAAGTTACAAAATCTAAAGGTGCAAGTTGAGACCCTGTGAATGTCTAAAAATGAAATAATTACAAGTTATATAGAGAGGTTGATGAGCTGGTAAGTGCAATGAGAGGTCTTGATGCACAAGTCAAAGAACCTAGAGTGGCAAAGAAAGTTCTCAAATATCTTCCTATTTCTTACAATGAAAACGTATCTACTATTGAGGAAGTTGAAATTTTTAATACTTATACCAGAGATCAATTTCTTGGCACACTAACTTAATTTCAAATGAGGAAACTTGGTTTGAAAAATGGTACAAAAGTGGAAACTATTTTCAAGACTAGAAAATTAGAAAAGGTTAAAGATTTAGATGGAGATGATCTTGATGATGTGGAAGCTAACTTTGTAAGTACAAAGGTAAACTACCTTTCAAGTTTTTTGGCTATGGAAATATAGGCCATTATGCTTCAAGATGTCAAAATAGAGTTGTGAACAATAAAAGTAAGGAGAACAAAGGAAAGATGATTAAGAGAAGTTACTATGTTAGAGAAGATGTTGGTATTTCTAATGATGAATCTAATTATTTAAGTGATGATGAATGCTAGTGCTTGGCTTTAAAACATGAATCTACTTCTACTAACTCTGAAAGTTGTGTGAAGGAAAGTGTTTTGGAAAAGAAGGATAGGATTGAAGGTACTTTGGTATCTAATTTTCATGCTAGACAGGTTAAGAACTATTAGGTTGTTGACAATGGCTACTCTAATCACATGACCAGAGACAAGAGTAAGTTTGTTAAAATTGAAAATTATTATGGAGGATTAGTTAAATTTGGAGATGATTCAGGAACTAAGATTTGTGGAATAGGTTAAATCAATTTTGATGGAAGACATAATACTAAAGATGTTTACTATGTTAAAGGCTTAAGGCATAATATTTTGAGTGTTGGAAAAATGTGTAGAAAAGAGTACAATCTTGTGTTTCATGATGATGCAAGTGAAATCAGAAAATGGTCTGGAACTATGATTGTTGCTAGAAAGAGGACAAATGGAAATATCTATCAGCTCAAGGGTGTTGATGGTCATTGCTTTATGACTCAGATTAATGATAGTTGGTTATGACATCGGAGGATATGCAACATGAATTTTGAAAATATGTTTAGAATCAGTTTAGTACAAGCAATAAGAGACCTACCAAGAGTCACAAAGCTTTTTAATGTTTGAAAATATTGTTAATTTGAAAAACAAACAAGGAGTAGTTTCAAATGAAAGGAGCAATCAACTATCAGATTACTGGAATTAATACATACAAATATTTGTGGTTCTACAAGGATGAGAATTCTTCAAGATGATAGGTATTTCATGCTTTTGATTGATGATTACTCTAGAATGACATGGGTTACTTTTCTTAGAGAAAAAAATGATGCTCTAGATAGATTTAAAGCATTTAAAGCTATTGTTGAGAATGAAATGGATTTGAAGATAAAATGCTTGAGGTCTAAAAGAGGTGGAGAATTCATCTCCAATGAGTTTAACATGTTTTGTGAAGTTCATGGAATAAACAGGAACTTGTCTTCCCCTAGAACTCCTCAACAGAATGGAGTTGTTGAAAGAAAAAATAATACTATTCAAGAATATGCAAGGACTATGATGAAGGAAGTTAAACTATCAGAAGTCTACTGGAGAGGAGAAATTCATATTATTGTTTACATACTTAACAAAGTTCAAGCCAAATTTAACAACAAAAAGACTCCCTATGAATTGTGGTATGGAAGGATTCCTACTGTCAAGTACTTTAGAGTATTTAGAAGCAAGTTCTATATCAGAATAGATGAAGAAAACTTAGGAAAATTTGATGCAAGGTATGATGAAGGTATCTTCCTTCAATGTCCTACTAAAAGAAAAGCTTACAAATGTTACAACAAAAGGCTAAGAAAGATTGTTGAGAGTTCAAATGTCAAGGTTGATGAAGATTTACAAAATTCAGTTGTAAAAGATGGATATGTGTTAGATGAAACTTCTTGCAGAGAAGAAGAGGAAGAAAAAGCTAAGGAAAAGGAAATACAAAATGAAGAGGAAGAAGCTCTAGAAAAGACCCCTAAAACCCCTAAGTATGTGCACAGAAATTATTCTGAAGAACAAATTACTGGAGACAAAAGAAAAGGTGTATTGACAAGAAGAAAAACTATTGAAACTGAGGTAAATATGTGTTTAATTTCCAAAAATAAAATAGAAACAATGAGTGGTGCATGCAAAGATGAATATTGGATGAAGGCAATGGAAGAAGAGATATAAAAAATTGAGAAAAATCAAACTTGGGAACTGGTTCCTAAACCCAAAAATAAGAATATAGTTGGAACTAAGTGGGTATTTAGAAATAATCTAAATGAGAATGGAGAAGTGGTAAGAAATAAAGAAAGGCTTGTGTGTAAGGGTTACTCACAAGTAGAAGGAATAGAATTTGAGGAAATATTTGCCCCAGTGGCTAGAATGGAAGAAATTGAAATGATTTGGTATTTGCAACACATATAGACTTTAAAGTTTATCAGATGGATGTGAAGTTTGCTTTCTTGAATGGAGAATTGGAAGAAGTTTACATAGAACAACCAGAAGGATTTCAGTTATCAGATCAAATGGATATGGTTTGTAGATTGAAAAAGGGATTGTATGGATTAAAGCAAGCTCCCAAAGATTGGTATGCAAGGTTGGAAAAATATTTGATACAACAAGGATTTAGTAAGGGTTCCACAGATAATAATATTTACTTCAAAGTTGAGGAAGATAAAATCTTGATAGTGGTTGAGTATGTGGATGACATTATATTTGGAGGAAATGAAGATATGTGTAATAAATTTGCAAAAGAGATGTAGAAAGAGTTTGATATGTCTATGTTTGGGGAGGTCAATTTCCTCCTTGGACTACAAATAAAGTAGACAAATAAAGGCATTTTCATTTCATAATCAAAATATGTCAAAGAGATGTTGAGGAAGTTTGGAATGGATGACTCCAAACTAGTATGCACTCCTATAGTTATAGGTTGCAAATTGATATGGGATAATGAATCACCTAAGGTTGGTCAAAGCAAGTATAGATATATGGTTGGTGGACTGCTATATCTAACTGCTACTAGACTGGATATCATGCATGCAATTTTTCTTGTGGCTAGATTTCAAGATCCTAAAGAGTCACATGTTGCCACAATAAAAAGGATATTTAGATATTTAAAAGGAACTTTGGATTATGGCCTATGGTATCCTAAGGATACTAATTTCACATTAAGTGCATACATAGATGCAGATTGGATTGGATGTGTTGATGATAGGAAAAGCACAAGTGGTGGTGCATTCTTTCTTGGATGCAGATTGGTGGCATGGCTAAGTAATAAGTAAGATTCAATTTCCTTCTCTACTATTGAAGCTAAGTATATTGTAGCAGCATCTTGCTGTACATAGGTATTATGGATGAGACAAACATTGAAAGATACTAGAGTAGTGTATGATAAGCCTATTTCTATCTTTTGTGATAACACAAGTGCAATTAATATTTCAAAGAATCCAATGATTCATTCAAGGAAAAAGCATATATCAATTAGGTATCACTTTTTCAGAGAGAAATTTGTGGAGAATGAAGTGAAGCTTGAATATGTACCTACAAAGGATCAGATTATTGACATATTCGCTAAGGCTCTTCCTAAAGATACTTTTGAGTACCTTCGGGAGAAGTTTGGGGTTATTTCCCCAACTTTGAACTTGATGCATATGGAGATGCATCATTCCAATGGATCCATGGATTCATTCTTTTTCTAGACTGATGTTGGTGGCTACCTCTCAAGGGGAGTAGGTAGTGTCATTGTTGTAGTATGAAATTTATGTCTTCATGATGTAGAGGTTGTGTTGGTGGTTCCAGCAGATGGTCTAGCATCTCCTAATGGGTAGCTACTCCTTATACTTAGAGACCCTAGGTCAATGGCCAACAAATAGGAGATGGTCAATTGGAAAGACTCTCCTCTAAACTTTAGACTCTATAGGACCCCAGTGGGTATCCCTATATTTTAAAGCAAATCATCATACTACAATGGTGGGAGGTATTTGATGGGCTAAATCATCTATACAACCTCCTATGTATTTAATAACTTATGGTAGTATGGAAATAAACATAAAAGTAAATGCAATAGATTAAAAGGTTTATGTTTTGATTTTGAAGTTGGATCCACCTCAGATTTAGGCTTATGGACATAGGCTAACCAGTTCCTTATCCACACGGAGTCCAAAAGTGAAGAAACACTCCTACAATAGACCCACCCTAGCTTCTAATAGACTTGCTTCCTTGCAACAAGAAACCAACAAAAGATCAATACAAGCAAACTTCTTTGAAATCCTTATTGTAGCATCACAACTTAACATATGAATTGAAAGAGATCTTACTTTGCTCCTTGAACAGGAACTAACAAATCATACATTCATGATTAGCAAATGTGATATGAGAATAAAAAATAATCCTTGATTATATTGATTCAAAGACAATGAGTACAATAGTGGAGATAATGATAGAACTAATACAAACATCAAGTGCAAAATGCAATGAAAATTTGAGTCATCTATTGTTATTACAGAGAAAACACTACAACATTTCTTTACTAGGTGTAAGAGAAGAAAAACACTATACAGACTAAGAAAAAGACTTACAAAATTCTAAGAGAATGGAACCCAAACAAAATGTACAAAATTTTCCTTTATAGTGCAGGCATAACTCAGATTTGAATTTGAAAATGCAAACCCTAACCTAACTAGGGTTTCAGACGCAAGAACCATGATTAGTCTACAATCCATTAAGAATTTCCCCACAAAATGGGACAACAACTAGGCATGAATGCATCTGACATCTCAAGCATAGTCCAAGTGGGTGGAGGTGTTGTGTATAGATTAAACCCCTCGGAAATCTATAGTTACAGTTTAGAAAAACATCCCCTAACATAGACTTAACCTCTACAACACACAAGGGAGTCAATGGCACCACTTAGCAATCAATTTCTACTTGGGAGAAGTGCAAAAAGTTGATCTAGAGGTGTCCTAGAGCGATTTGGTAGCTAAATGTGGTTGCACCATTATTGTACATTGTTTACCCATGAAAAGAGGCATACTAGCCATTTGCATTTGAATTCAGGTTGTTAGTGTATACACCTAAAAATGGTCTAGATAAATATGATTAATTAAATACTTTTATTTGATTAATTAATTCTTTTCATCTACTATTAAATAAATAGAAATATTTATTTATATAGTTCATTATTCTAATTCTTTCATTATCATCACATTCTTCTAATTCCATCATTTTGATTAAATAAACAATTTCCTATAGTTGTTTTATTTAATTATTTAATCTTTCATTTTAATTAAATAATCAATTGTAATAATTTGTATTATTTAATTATTGATCATTTTCCTCTTAATTAAATAAATTACAAAGTTTATTTATTTACCATCTTCTTCTTAATTACATAAATCACAAACTTTATTTAATTATCACATTCCTCTTAATTAAATCACAAAGTTTATTTAATCACCATTTTCCTCTTACTTAAATAAATTACAAAGTTTATCTAATCACCATTTTCCTCTTAATTAAATAAATTACAAAGTTTATTTAATTACCATCTTCTTCTTAATTAAATAAATAAATCACAAAGTTTATTTAATTATCCTTCCCCCTCTTAATTAAATAAATCACAAAGTTTATTTAATTACCATCTCCCTCTTAATTAAATAAATTAAAAAGTTTATTTAATTTGTCATTTTCCTCTTTTATTAAATAAACAAGTTTCAAATATTTGTTTTATTTAATATTTCATTTTCCTCCAACTCAAAAATTGAAATATTTTAATTCTTTACAAAATTGAAATATTCTAATTCTTTCCAAAATTGAAAAAATCAATTGAGCACATGTCTATAGCTATTTTGCAACCAAAATTAAAAAATTCAATTTTAATTTAAATGTGCTTTATCTATTCAACAAATTTGGAATCTTCTTCCTCTTTTTCTTCCTAGTCTTTTGGAAGAAATTTTTATCCCTTCTCCATTGTCTTCTCCAACTTTTCCATCTCTCACTGTCAATTTATCTAGACTCAATCTCAACCGTTGATCTTTGTCAACTAAGCTTTTGCCTTCAAAAATCTATAAATAAGACCTCTTGGCTCTTTGAAAAGAGAGGATTATTTGCATAGTGTGGGAATTATAGTCTTCTAGCAATCAATCATCTTAGCATAGCATTTTAATTATCTCAAGAATTTTCATATCCATTAGTTGCATATCTACAATGTCATTTCATCATCATTTAGCATAAGAACTTGATTTCTTGCATTTTGCATATTTACTCATTCTCTAGGTTGTCATTCTACTGAGCTTTTGCTTACACAATCTGAGAGCAAGAAGCTTACAATGAATCCTTGGAGATAGAGGACGATGAGACAGTTTTGAAGAATCTATTTGATTTAAATTGTTTTACTCTTAGATTATTTGATATAATGTTTCATTAAGGTGTTATTGAGTTTAATAAGCTGATATTATTTCAAAGGCACTGAAGGATGAGAAATTTGACACTCTCCCAGCACACTTCCAAGAGAGATTGTCTATTTTGATTGAGCCAATAGAAGCTATCAACATAGCAACTGTAGAACAACTAAAGATCCTACAATGGGCTGCCTCATTAATAGAAGAAGAAATACCAAAGTTCATAGAATTCTTGAAAACTAATCAAATAAACTTTGCTTGGTCATATGCGGATATACCTAGGTTGGACCCTAATCTCATCATGCATCATCTATCTATAATGCCAGGGGAAAAACCAGTAAAGTAAAAAATTATAAAGATGCATCTGCATGTTGCATTATTGGTTAAAGAAGAATTGAAGAAGCTAATGTAGGGTTCATTCGGTCCATTGACTATGCAACATGGATTTCTAACATTTTACTAGTATCAAAGCTAGATAAGCATATAAGAGTTTGTACAAATTTTTGGGATTTGAATAAAGCATGTCCGAAAGATGATTTTCCTCTACCTAGCATTGATACAATTGTGGACTTGTGATCCAAGTGGATCTAGAATACCTAAAAAATTCACATTCTCAAAATCTCATAGAACCAACATCATCGCGTAGAACTCGCTGACATGGTCCTGATGCAACTTGAATGGGCTCAAAAGGAGTCTATATGCAAAAGTTATGCTTAGTCAAAGGTTCAGTCAAACAAGAGAATTAGGCATTCAAAAGGAAAAAAATTGATCATCTCAAAATGAAACAAAAATGATGCCAAGTCGTAGTGCTCGTCGCACTGATTCTGAAACTATATTCGGTTTCGAAAACAAAGCTCGTATGTGAAAGTTACAGTTGGTCAAAGGTTGGTCAAAAGTTTGACTCTGGTTGACTTTGATGACGTCAGCATGTTGATGTAGTAGGTGGTGACGTGGCAGGAGTGGTGAGTTGGCACAGACATGGTGGAAAAAGAAATATGGATTAAACCATATTGTTAAAGAAAATATATGGTTTAAAAGTTAAAAGGAAAAAGGAGGATTTGGTGGGATTTTATCCCTTAAAATCCTCTTGCCTTTCCCATTAAACAAGGAGAGAAAAAAGCCCATAAACTCATATATCAACAATTAAACCCTTTAAGCCCAAAATATTAAATTATGATAAGTGTCACATTTAAAGGGGTTATTTATGGGTTTGTAAAGATTATTTTTGGGGGTTTAATAAAAGATTTTACCTCCCAAACATAAAATGAATTAAATAATGATCTCCCAAAGATTGTAATAGCCCGACAATATAAAATTAAGGGGCTCAAATAATATTGAAGGATATGATAAAGATTATTTAAAAATTATTAAGGGGGGTATTAGTGATTTTTATATGTAAATAGGGGGATTATGTGAGATTTTTTACTTGTAATGGAAGATTATGGGGATTTTATTGTTTTACCCCCATATGGAAATTTTTCTTGTATAAAAGGGGAAGGATTTTGGCATTGTAGGCCATGGAAAATTCTCTTAGAGAGAATATTGTATTATAGGAAAATTATTGGAGAATTGTGAAAGAATTTTTGGAGAGAATTAGAATGCTAATGGAGGGTTTGATTTCTTTTTGAGAGGAAGAATTACAAGGTGTTATTATACACCAAAATTGTAATATTGAGAGAGATTGTGAGGAATTTTATATAGGATTTTGAAGCTTGGATGATGTAAAAAGGCATGTTAAAGCTTGACATCATTAATAAAGCGGTCTAACATTGAGAAGCGGACCCAGAGACATAGTCCTTTGAAGGATAAACTCCGTTATCAAGCTCGTGATCTCTATTCTTCTCTTTCATCTTATAATTATCTTCAGTATTTGATTCTTTGAGTTTTCTAATTATGAAATTTAAGTAATTAGTTGATGTTTCATTAATTTGGATAAAGAATCAGGTGAATTCCATTTCCTGTAATTTCAACGGTTAAACAACATAGTCACACAATTCTATCTGGATCGAGAAAATGTTGCAATTAGGAGTTAAGTGCAATAATTTTGTAACTTTCTAATTATAGATCAAGTTGGTATCAGAGCCTGTTTGCAGGAAATTGCATCTGTGAATGTTAACCAGGTTGAAATTGAGGCAAGGAGAAGGTGCCCTTATAGATTTCAATCCTGAGATTGGAAAATGAAGGTCTTTTCCACGATCAGAAATGATAGTTGAACAAAGTCCTATGAAGCTTGATGACAAATCTTTCCATAAATCATTTCTCGAAATGAAGGTTATGGTGGAAGTTCTTTTCCAAGAGAGGCAAGAGCGACAAAGGAAAAAGTAAATCAAGAACATAAAGAAGAATGAAGGTGAATCCTCTTCAAAAGATGATAAAGGTAAAGGAGAAGGAGGTGGTAGTGACCCTCCTGAACCTCCATCCCCATCTTCTTCTTCATCCTCTTCTTCCTCTTTGTCTAACTCTTCTAAAAAGAAACAACCTGTGAAACTTGAATCTAATGCTCCTTTGTTAAAACTTGATGTTAAATTTGATTTGCCAATCTATAATGGAGAACTAGATGCAGATAAACTTGATAATTGGATAAAACAAATTGAATTTTATTGTATAATTCAAAAGTTTACTGAGGATTCTCAAAAAATATAATTAGCTACTCTTCGCCTAGGAGGCACAACTTTAATTTGGTGGGAGAGTAGAAAACATGAGGATCTAAGTCGTTATGGAAAAATTATTTCTTCTTGGTTTGAGTTTATAGTTGCATTAAATAAATAGTTTTATCCATTAGGACATATGCAAAAAGCAGTAATGAATTGGAAAGCATTAAAGCAAGAGAAAGGACAAAGTGTATAGGATTATACACATGAGTTTAGGAAAAGAGTTGTAATGTTGGGCATTCCATTATATACACAAGAAATTTTGTAAAAAGTATATAGGTGGATTACATGAAAAGTTGAGGCATACAATACTTATGTTTAATCCAACTAACATTGATGAAGTTAGTGTGCAAGCTATCCATTTGGAAACAAGCTCGAGGAATAGCAATGATGGTCTCTTAATGGACTCCAATAAACACAAAGGGAGCAAGAAAGGGAAGGAGAAAACACAGCAGACAACTACTGTAAAGAAAGAGGAGGATAAGCCTTATTGCTCACATTGCAAGAAGAAATGGCATGAAGATGCAAATTGATGGAAGTTACATCCTGATCAGAAACCGAAATGGTTCAAGGATCGAAAGGGTAAGAAAAAGACCACAACTATCGTGCATGATCTCAGATCAGATTCTGATGATGAAACCAAGATCACAGTTGTGGGTATAAAAGGTAACATTCCTGTTGTCAGTACTAGTTCCCATGCTTCTTCTGTAAAGTGTAATGAAGTACCTGTTGAAAGTAAAAGGAATGCATTGTTTCATATAAGGGCTATTGCAAAACAAAATAAGATTGACAGACTCATAGATAGTGGATCACAAGTGAACCTAATCTCTAAACAAGTTAAGAAATTGGGATTAAAAACAACTCCTCATCTTAAGCCATATCCATTGGGTTGGGTGCATGATAATGCTCGGCTACATGTGTCAAAGCAATGTAAACTCCAATTTGCAATCACATCCAAGTTTGTAGATGAGGTAGAGTTAGATGTAATTCCGCTTGACATCTATGGGATGGTTCTAGGTAGTCCTTGTATGACAAAAAGGCCATTTTGTACAGGGAACATAACAAGTATCATTTGTTTAAAGATGGAATTGAATTCATTGTGAAATCTCATCACATGAAGAATGATAGATTTGTTGTAAACAAAGGGCATAATAAGATGATTGTAACTACAAGCAATACTTTAACCCTCATGTCTGTAACAGCTAGTGATGCTAAGCATGAAGATGATAGGGTGTCACAGGCAACACAGTGTGAGGATCAGTTGCAAGCATAGTTAAGCCTTCAGCCAAAGGTGGTAAAATAGGGTTTGAGCGATTCATTTTCTAGCAATGTTCATGTTCAAGAGATCCAACATGTTGATACTTTTTCCTTCACATCAGTATATTCAGTATTGTTGCTTATCATTCTATTAGTTAGTTCTATGTGGATAGTGGATGCAACAATGAGTATTGATGGGTATTTAGTTGATTGTATCAGTTATGCTATCTCATTATTCATCTTATTTGTGATGGTTCAGATGTTCAAAAATCCAGTAGGAAGGATAGATGATACTAAGCAAGTGGGGCAACAATGCCCTAGCTCAAATTGTAAATAAAAATAAACTTTTGGCTGTCCAAAAGATTATTAATGGGGAGGAATGATCCAGGTGGATCCAAAATACCTAAAAATTTCAGTCTTAAAATCTCATAGAACCAACATCATTGCATAGAACTCATCGACACAGTCCTGATGCAACTTGAACAGGGGTGATCCCACAATAGTGGTTTACAATTTTTGGCCAAACTAGACACTGAAATTATTTTTTTAAACTAAATCTTCACATTCGGGCACCTATAGCGGCTAAACCATAAATATTTTGAAGATGATGAAAACTAGAGTCTCATCACATTTTTTCTGTGGATTCTAAAAATATTTTTTTCAAAATTTTTGGAATTAGATTGCACTTCTTTTTCCATCTCCCACAAAAATTGGTTTTTTTCAAAAAATAGCATTTTTAAAAAATGACGCACACCGTATAACGCATAACTTTTTTCCATGAAGGATAAAATTCTAATTCTTTTGCATTTAGATTTGTAACTCTGATATCTAGTGCTTCCACTTGGTTAGACAGTCTTTTATTGAATATTTTTCTTTAATCAAGTTTCAAGTCAAACCAATTACAATTTAGACATAGCGCCGTATAACGCGAACTTTTTTGTATATATCAAAATTCAATTTTTCTTTTTGTTAGATCAAGGACTTCAATATCTGGTGCACTCATATTTTTCAAAAAAAAAATTGATAATCTACTATTTTTCCACATGTGCAGAACATAGACCTTCATTTTTGATGAAAAACCTATGTTTAATAAGACTAAAAAACCAAATACATAATAAAACCAAAACATATTAAAATTATATTCATTGGATAGCTTGTTCAGAGGACTACCTGATTCAAGTTGGGTTTATGAATATTCTTCCATTTTCATCCTCAACCTGAGCTTCAAAGTGCCAAAATTCAGGTTTTTTTGTGTCTCGGGGAGGGGATGAGGAATAAAAGGGGTTCGAATGAACCCCTAGGTGTTCGAGTGAACCTCTAGGGGTTCGCTCAAACCAGGGTTCATTCGAACCCTGCTTCTATGAGGGGTTTTGATGGCTTTTTTGGTGGGAAAGTATAAGGAGGGTTCGCTTGAACCTAGGTTCTAGTGAACCCCTAATTGGTTCGGTCGAACCAATAGGTTCATATGAACCCCTAAAATCATTTTTTTTTCGATGCATTCATTTTATGTGAGTTTTCCTTCCTCACTTCAACTGTAAACCACTATTGTGGCTTCACCCATAGGCTCAAAAGGAGTATGTATGCATAAGTTATGCTCAGTCAATGGTTCAGTCAAACAGGCGAATTAGGGATTCAAAAGGAAAAAAATGATCATCTCAAAATGAAACAAAAATGATTCCAAGTCGTAGTGCTCGTCACACTGATTTTGGAACTATATTCAGTTTCAAAAACAAAGCTCATGTGTGAAAGTTACGGTTGGTCAAAGGTTGGTCAAATTTTTGACTCTAGTTGACTTTGATGATGTCAACATGCTGACGTAGCAGGTGGTGACGTGGTAGAAGTGGTGAGTTGGCACAGACATGTTGGAAAAAGAAATATGGATTAAACCATATTGTTAAAGAAAATATATGGTTTAAAAGTTAAAAGGAAAAAGGAAGATTTGGTGGGATTTTATCCCTTAAAATCCTCTTGCCTTTCCCATTAAACAAGGAGAGAAAAAATCTCGTAAACTCATATTTCAAAAATTAAACCCTTTAAGCCCAAAAATATTAAATTGTGATAAGTGTCATATTTAAAGGGGTTATTTATGGGTTTGTAAAGATTTTTTTTGGGGGTTTAATAAAAGATTTTACCTCCCAAACATAAAATGAATTAAATAATGATCTCCCAAAGATTGTAATAGCCCGACAATATAAAATTAAGGGGCTCAAATAATATTGAAGGATATGATAAAGTTTATTTAAAAATTATTAAGGGGGGTATTAGTGATTTTTATATGTAAATATTCAGATTATGTGAGATTTTTTACTTGTAATGGAAGATTATGGGGATTTTATTGTTTTACCCCCATATTGAAAATTTTCTTGTATAAAAAGGGGAAGGATTTTGGCATTGTAGGCCATGGAAAATTTTCTTGGAGAGAATATTGTATTATAGGAAAATTATTGGAGAATTGTGAAAGAATTTTTGGAGAGAATTAGAATGCTAATGGAGGGTTTGATTTCTTTTTGAGAGGAAGAATTACAAGGTGTTATTATACACCAAAATTGAAATAGTGAGAGAGATTGTGAGGAATTTTGTATAGGATTTTGAAGCTTGGATGATGTAAAAAGGCATGTTAAAGCTTGACGTCATTAATAAATCGGTCCAATAGTGAGAAGCAGACCCAAAGATGTAGTCCTTTGAAGGATGAACTCTGTTATCAAGCTCGTGATCTCTATTCTTCTCTTTCATCTTATAATTCTCTTTAGTATTTGATTATTTGAGTTTTCTAATTATGAAATTTAATAATTAATTGATGTATCATTAGTTTGGATAAAGAATTCAATGAATTCCATTTCTTGTAATTTCAATGGTTAAACAACATAGTCACACAATTCTATTTGGATCGGAAAAATGTTGTAATTAGGATTAATTTGCAAGTTATTTTGTAAACCTCCAATTACAGATCAACCTAATGGCTGGACATGCCATATATTCACTTATGGATGGATTCTCTAGATATAATCAAATCAATATCGTGCCTGAGGATCAAGACAAGACTGCTTTCACATGTCCATGGGGTACACATTGTTGGAATGTGATGCCATTTGGGCTCAAAAATGCAAGTGCAACCTATCAATGAGCTATGACCACTATTTTTCATGATATGATGCACATTTTCATGGAATATTATGTGGATGATCTACTAGAAAAATCTTACACAAGAGAGGGGCATCTGGAAATATTATCTAAGATCTTTGTTAAAATGGAGAAATTCAAGGTTAGACTCAACCCAAAGAAGTGTGTCTTTGGGGTCAAATCTAGAAAGATTTTAGAATACATTGTTTTAGAGAAGGGAATAGAGGTAGCTATAGCAAAAGTTCAAGCCATCATGGAGATGCCACCTCCAAGAAATATCAGTCAACTTTGATCCCTCCAAGGAAAATTACAAGCTACCAGGAGATTTATTGCGCAACTAGCAAACAAGAGTTTTCCTTTCACACATCTCTTACACAAGAATGTTGCTTTCAAATGGGATGGAAAGTGTGAAGTGGCGTTCAATAAAATCAAGCAATATTTAATGAGCCCAATAGTCTTGGCTCCACCAGTACCAGAGGAGCCACTCATACTTTACATTTCAACCACATAGGTATCCTTGGGGGAATTATTTACACAAGAGGATAGAACAAGGAAAGAATGAGTTGTATACTACATTAGTAGGAATTTGACAAGTCATGAGCTCAACTACTCTTTTATTGAAAAAGCTTGTTTAGTAGTAGTGTTTGCTTCCCAAAAGTTGTGGCACAATATGTTAGCCCACATAGTTAAACTTGTGGCCAAAATTGATCCATTAAAATACCTCTCGAACAAAGCTATCTTAACATGTAGATTAGCCAAATGGGTGATGATATTGAGTGAGTTTGATATGCACTATGTAGATCAAAAATCAATCAAAGGGAAATTCATAGCAAATCAACTAGTTGAAGCACCCTTACAAGTAGATCATCCAATGAACATTGAATTTCCTAATGAAGATGTTTTCATAGTAACAACAAAGTAGTCATGGACACTATATTTTGATGGATCCTATACACAACACAACTTAGAGGTAGGAATTCTATTTGTTACACCTCAGGGGCATACTATTCCAAAATCATATCAGTTAATGTTTCCTTACACCAATAACATAGCTGAATATGAAGCACTACTTACTGGAATGAGGATAGCATTGGAATGGGGGATCACAGAGCTACAGGTTTATGGTGATTCACAACTTATCATTAACCAAATCAATGATGATTATCAGACCAAAGATGATAATTTTATTCCTTATAAGAACATGGTGGATGATTTTAAGAAATATTTTTCTAAAATCAAGTTCACATAGATTCTAAGAATTGACAACAAAGTTGCATACGCCATGGCTACAATTGCTTCGCTACTACAACTATCAAAAAATCAAACTCAATATGAATTCCTGGTGGAATAATTGTTTACCCCTACCTATGATAATCCCAAGACCCAAATCATCTATCATTTGGTTGGTTTTGATTCCCATCTCTATGGCAAGATCTATACTTACCTGAAAGATGACACCTTACCCCTAGATTTGTCCTGGAACTAAAAGAGAAATATGCCAATCTTCTTGATATTCCTTAATCGTTGATACCCTTTACCGACGTGGTCTTGATGGTACACTTCTTAGATGTCTTGAACGTGATGAATCCAAAAAGGCCTTACAAGAGGCTCATGGTGGTATCTATGGAACTCATTCAAGCAGAATGACCTTAGCTAGGAAACTTGTCAAAATGGGTTATTATTGGCCAACTATGGAAAAGGAATCTTTTATGTTTGAAAAGAAATGTCCAAAGTTCCAAATTCATGGGAACCTTATACATGCACTTGCATAGGAGTTGCAGCCTTTCACTACAACATGGCCTTTTTTTTAGTGGGGACTTGATCTAGTTGGAAAAATTCATCCTTCCTCATCCAACGGACATAAGTTTATAATCATAGCTATAGAATATTTTACCATGTGGATTGAAGCTATCCCTTTGACTACAATAATCGACAAGCAAATTTCATCTTTTATCTTGAATTACATCATATGTCAATATGGCATTCCCAACTCCATTATCACTGATAATGAGAGACCTTTTAAGAATCAAGACATCAATGAACTTTGTGAAAGATTCCATATCCAACACAAGTTATCTAAACCCTATTATCCATAGGGAAATGACCAAGCAGAGGCTTCAAATAAAACAATCCTGAAAATCCTGAAGAAAAAAGTAAATAATGCTGGTCATGATTGGCATTTTCAGTTGAATCCAACTTTGTGGGCCTATATAACCAGTATTCGCATGCCAACAGGAGCTACCCCATATGCCTTGGTATATGGAGCTAAAGCTATCTTGCTATTAGAAGTTGAAATAATTTCCCTCAGAGTCTCACTGAAGGGACTCATAACTGATGAATACTATAAAGTTTCTTGAATGCAGGAATTATAACTACTAGATGAAAGATGACAATGTGCAGCTGATCACTTGAAGGATTATCAACAACTCATGTCCCGTAGCTACAATCACAAGGTCAAACCATGAACATTTCAAGTGGGTGACCTAGTCCTGAAGGAAAATCCCCGCAATCAACAAGATAGGGAGAAGAAAGGAAAGTTTGAACCAAACTGGCTTGGTCCATTTGTCATTATTATAGTTTATGGTTCTAGACCTTATCAACTGTCGACACCTAAAGGGGACCTGTTCGATGATCCAATCAATAGCATCCATCCTAAGAAGTTCTATGTCTGAACAAAACAATATAAATAGTCCTGAAAAAATCCAAAAATAGTATAAACAATCCTAAAAAAATCCAAAAATAGTATAAACAGTCTTGAAAAAATCCAAAAATAGTATAAACAGTCCTAAAAAAATCCAAAAACAGTATAAATTCCTGAAAAAAATGGTCGCCTTGATGAAAACCTGGAAAACGGGGGTCTTGGTGACAACAAAAAAAAATCAATTTTTTTTTTAAAAATCATAAAAATTGAAAAAGTGCAATAAAAACAAGTGGAAAAACCTGACAATCAGGTGCTATTTGTGAACAAGGTTGGCTCTTCCATCTATTAGTTTATGTCTTCCATCATATCAGCATTACCATCCTATCAACATCATATTTATCCATCATTTGTGCAACATAGAGGCAATCACGTTTCATCATGGTTTGGTGAACATTGTGCATATCCATAATAATCAGTTGTGTCTAACTAGAAGCAAAATACAGACTCAATGGGGGCAACTGAATTTTGAGTTATCACAACAGATAGATGATAGTACAACAAATGCATTAAACAAAAACAAAACACCATGATAGGATAACATTTTACAATCAATCCTACATAATCAAAACACTTATTAGGAAGCATAACATTAGGTTTTCAAATAAAAATGGATGATCTAATTTGAATAAATGATTGAAATACTCTAAGCAAATGTTCAAATGTTGTTTTATGGATTTTTTTTATCATATCTTTGGAGCAACTTGATAATGTATTGAACTAGAGAAGCAAGGAAGGAGTATGATTTTTCTTTGTATGATGTCTGTGAGTTAATCATTATTACTGTGTGGATTTTCGTGGGACGTGCTCTACCAAGTATCACTGATGACATTCAAATTCACATAGGAAAATGATTGATTCTTGTTTATTTATGCAAGAAATGCTTAGGTCATCTCGGTTTAACTATACCTAGATGCTTGTGTTTGCTTGCAATATCAAAAATCATGAAAGAAGTACTCAGGTCATCATGGTCTAACTTATACCATCGGTGCTTGTACTTACTTTCAACATTTCAAAAGTTCAATGATGATAAAAAAGCATAAAATAGCTCTCAGAATGAAAATTTTGCATAGTTACGGTTTGCATGGTTAAAATAGATTGCATCCATATTAGTCTTGCATATGCATTTATAGATTGTTTCAAAGCTACCAAATTTCAATCTCAAAAGCTACACGTATTCGCTCTCTTCATCATATCATCATCTCTTCAATATTTCTTAGGATAATATAATTTTTTTATCCTAATCATCTCTTTTTGAATCATTTTCTTTCATTTCAACAGTATCACATTTCCATCTAATCCTAATCTATTACGTCTAGCACAAATCATTTAATCACATCCTTGGTTTTGTTCCCAACCTTGTTATAAGCCTTTATATAATAATCATCATCGGGATGTATTATTCCCTATCCTTTTGTGTTGTTTCGGGATGTGTCCTTCCCTCATCAACAACACTCTTATCATCATCATCATCAATCAATCTTGGCTTGCAACTTGACCAGGGCAACATCACATTTATCCTTGAATCCATTTGTGCTTACTTACTTTTCATCTTCTCCTTTCATTATCTCTTCCTCATCCCATCCCCTATCCTATTCATCATTTTGCATCATCAAGTCTCAATACATTAATCAATCTTATACTGGGGCATATCAATTAGAGAAGTCAAACCACATCACCCAACCAAATCTGAATTCTCCTGCACTAGATGCAAAAATCCTCCTATAATCATAACATTTCACAAACCAACAATCTTATCAAATCAATCAACATTAATAAATCAACCTATCAATCAATCAAATCTAATCAGCTTTGATAAAATCTTGTGATCATCAATCTATCATTCAACCTCGCCTATCATGAGGTTAATCAATCATTGAACCTCACCTATCATGAGGTCAATTATCAATCAATCTATCATTGATCCTCACCTATCATGAGGTCAATCATCAATCAATCATTGAACCTCGCCTATCATGGGTTCAATCATCAACATCATCAAATCAATTAGCTGAAGCGATCATCAATCATCAAACACAAGGAGGCAATACATGGCAACATTTAATCAATTGGAGAATCAATATTTCTTTATTGGGAGATAAATCGTCTCTATATCATCAAATCATCGTCATAATCAATCATCAAATTCAAAATTCATCGATTTATCTCCCGAGGGGGCATATATATGTTATCATTTCGAAATCACTGTTTGGGGCATATCAAAAAAAATTTTGTCACTACTGGCAGCAAAATTATTCTTTGAAGCAATGTGTAAAACACATCACTTCAAAGAGGGGAAAAATGTATACACCTAAAAATGGTCTAGATAATTTTGATTAATTAAATACTTTTATTTGATTAATTAATTCTTTTCATCTACTATTAAATAAATAGATTTATATTTATTTATATAGTTCATTATTCTAATTCTATCATTATCATCACATTCTTCTAATTCCATCATTTTACTAAATAAACAATTTCCTATAGTTGTTTTATTTAATTATTTAATCTTTCATTTTAATTAAATAATCAATTGCAATAATTTGTATTATTTAATTATTGATCATTTTCCTCTTAATTAAATAAATTACAAAGTTTATTTAATTACCATCTTCTTCTTAATTAAATAAATCACAAAGTTTATTTAATTATCACCTTCCTCTTAATTAAATCACAAAGTTTATTTAATCACCATTTTCCTCTTAATTAAATAAATTACAAAGTTTATTTAATTACCATCTTCATCTTAATTAAATAAATAAATCACAAAGCTTATTTAATTATCCTTCCCCCTCTTAATTAAATAAATCACAAAGTTTATTTAATTATCATCTCCCATTTAATTAAATAAATTAAAAAGTCTATTTAATTTGTCATTTTCCTCTTTTATTAAATAAACAAGTTTCAAATATTTGTTTTATTTAATATTTCATTTTCCTCCAACTCAAAAATTGAAATATTTTAATTCTTTACAAAATTGAAATATTCTAATTATTTCCAAAATTGAAAAAATCAATTGAGCACATGTCTACAACTATTTCTCAACCAAAATTAAAAAATTCAATTTTAATTTAAATGTGCTTTATCTATTCAACAAATTTGGAATCTTCTTCTTCTTCTTCCTAATCTTTTGGAAGAAATCTTTATCCCTTCTACATTGTCTTCTCCAATTTTTCCATCTCTCACCGTCGATTTATCTAGATTCAATCTCAACCATTGATCTTTGCCAACTAGGCTTTTTCCTTCAAAAATCTATAAATAAGACCTCTTGGCTCTTTGAAAATAGAGGATTATTTGCATAGCATGAGAATTATAGTCTTCCAACAATCAATCATCTTAGCATAGCATTTTAATTATCTCAAGTATTTTCATATCCATTAGTTGCATATCTACAATGTCATTTCACCATCATTTAGCATAGGAACTTGATTTCTTGCATTTTGCATATTTACTCATTCTCTAGGTTGTCATTCTACTGAGCTTTTGCTTACACAATCTGAGAGCAAGAAGCTTACAACGAATCCTTGGAGATAGAGGATGATGAGATGGTTTTGAAGAATCTGTTTGATTTAAATTGTTTTACTCTTAGATTCTTTGATATAATGTTTCATTAAGGTGTTATTGAGTTTAATAAGCTAATATTATTTCACATACACACAGTTAGACGCAAGATAAATGGTTGAGATCATATCCCTAATGAGAGTTTAAAACATGGTCGTCGATCTCCATTAGAACTAAAATCAGTGGCCATTGTATTATCATCACCCATTACGGATAGCACGAAAGCAACATCATTCACAATAGCGATGCAAATGATGCATGTGATGCAATCAGATATTGCCACTTTCCATTCTAGACTCCTGCCAGTAGTCCACATCATTACCACCTAGAAGAGGGCCCCACTATCTCCCTCGCCCATCGCGTATCGTGGATATGTTACCATCACCTTGCTTCACAATAGCGATGTGAAGCAAAGGGTGCAATGCAACCTGTGTCATTGGATGATCATTGTTAAATCTTGGCCCTCCATCATCTATTATTGTTAGGAACCCACCAACAAAAAGTGAAATAGTGATATGAAGAAGCCTTCATTGCTCATCATAGATTGGGAAATGAAAGGCAACTTGCAACTAGCGATGCACGATGCTAAAGGGTCCATCGCTCATTGTTGAAAGGTTATTATAAGGCCAAATGTAAACAAAAGTGTGTGATGCAATCACTTAAAGTAGTAGTTAGCACATGGGCTAAAGTTGTTCTAAAAGGTGGTTGCATTAGGTAGAATGGGACATGGGGGACATAAGCACTTTAACTTAAGCAGGAAAGGCTAGCCATGCACAAAATGACAACTTGATTTTATAACAAAGTGCATGCCAAGGGTTTAGGGTTTTAGGATTTAAGCAAGGTTTAAGTCCAATATGCATTTTTGAACCCTAACCAAATAATTACGAGGAAATTTTAGAGACTCAGGGGACACAAAAATTCAAAACTTAGCCATGGATTTTGCAAGTACCACCAGTGGCTCCAGTTGGGGATGTCTGCTTGACAAAGCAAAGCAAAAATTCAAATCTCAGGAGAAGCAAACCTTGCCAACCATTGGGCTACGAAGTCAACCAAAAACAAAACAACTCATTTGATGGTCCCCAACCACCAAGTGAAAAGGGAATTTATGATTTACCCATGTCAAATACTAGCCTATCAAAGGAGTTGAACTCCCTTAACCCAAAATTTGTTCTACCACACCAAAGAAAAATAAGTAACCCCTTCCCTGCAAACACAAGCACGTAGTTATCCTTGGATAAATGTAGAACTTCTCCATATTTGATCTTTTTGTTGTAAGGAAACCACATAACATAGGCTACCATAATGTTATGCACCAAATTTTTCATTTTCATAGTAGGTAGTGGAAAAATTTGAAACCTCAAGTCAACATCATATGAAATCATGGAATTTTCATACATGTTGACCTCCTCAAATGAATCAAGGAAAAAATAAAATGTCTCCAATTCATTTGGCCAAGAAAAATATGCCTCTTCATCATGTTGGTTTGCAAAGGGAAACTCATGCTTAGACAAGTCAAATTGAAAACATTAAAGCTCAAGTACATCAAAAATATGAGCAACCAGAACATCACCACTTTGGTGTTGCTCATCATTGTTACAAATTGCATGTTGGGTCCAGGTGAAGTGCTCAAACTCAAGGACATTAACACTCACATCATGAGAAGCTATTTCTTCATAAAAAATGAATGTCTCATATTCAAGTTCACCCAAAATAGGGGCCATGGATGACCAACATACCTTGGGGTCTTTTATGATAATACAAACCTCATCAATACATCCATTTAAGCTATGAGACACTTCGTGTAAAGAGCTATACTCTTTAGATTATTTCTCTATTTCCATGTCAAAATTGAAACACACAAAAGAAACACTAACACTATGCATTAGCTTTGGACTAGGAAATATCTCTTCCCCATCATGGCCTTCATGTATGTTGTCATCCTCATCACATGTGGAATTGCCAAGATTAGTAAAAGAACTAATAGAATAAATTTCATCATTATTTTTATCATCACCCATTAGTAATTTCACCTCACATTCCTGTAGCCCATCACCACACACAATACCTTCCTTGGGGACAAAGCACATGCCTTGACCCATATGCACACTAACATCTTCTTTAGGTGAAGTGAAGGCAACCATATCGATCTTATGCATGTAGTCACAAGTAACAAAAAAATAACCAGGATCCACAACACCCTCATTATTTTGACCGATTGAAACAAAAAAAGGAATGAACTCTTGTATTCCTCTTTCTTCTTCAAACACCTCATTTGGATTATCCTAGATATGAAGCTCACCCCTATCAGCATGAGACATATTTTCATTTTCTAATGCATTCCTTTCATCCATATGCATCACACCATTGTTCTGATCAGACCAAGAAATGGGACAAATGTTGCCAACATTTTGAGGCATTCCACCTGCATAATTTATCTGAGATTCACCTTGAGTTGTGGGATGTAATGATAAATTATTTGTAATATCAAAATTATCATTAACTAGACAACCATTACTATTTTCTAATCTAGATACTTTACGTCCTGAAAACATGCTAAGATGATCAACACTTGCTGCCATATATCCCTTAGACATTGAATACCTTTTGTTATTTTCAATATCTATGGAAAATTCATATGCTTGGTGAAGTGTTGTAGGCTCCTTGTCTCTCAACAAATAGCTCATTTTTTATCAAATGCACCTAGATATACAACCAAACATGTTGCATCATTGAGTCTAAAACTCTTAGGAATGTCATTCATAGCCTTTGAAAAGATCAAGTTAAAGGTTGGAATCAATTCTTCCTTTGCCTTCTGGTTGTCCATGAATTTGGAAATTGTAGAACCCACATTAATTCTTTCACACTAACTCATTTGACTGCAAAATCTGACAGAAATTTCTGATGAAATATGTATAATTTGATGTATTGTCGAGTGCTTGTAAAATTTGATGTGTAATTTTCAAAATTTTAAAAGTTTATTCCTGACATTCGTCAAAATTTTGACGAATCTTGGTTTCGTTGAAATTTTGACTATCAATTTTGTCAAAATTTCAATAAAAATAAGAAAAAAAATCAAATTGTGGCAGACATAAAGAAAAGTGAGTTCGCTTATTTATTGTGACAATTTTTTTCTATACTTGCGAATTTGCTCTACTTGAGATAGTTTGTGGAGAACTAAGGATGATTTTCTTGGGAAAAATGAGAAAAAATTCAAGAAGATATCGCTAGGTTCAGGGTAGTCATTATCTTTTTGCAGAATTCAGTTGTGAAGTCAGATTTTTACTTCCAGGTTTAAAAATCATATTTTAAAGGAACATCTCATCAGATTTCATTTTTAGAGGTTTAGGGTTTTGAGAATTTCATGTCTAGATTTTGTTGTGTGGAATCACCATAAGATCACAACCAAGGAAAAAATTCTTGTGACTGTAATTATGTGATTCATAACTCTATTGGTCATGTGGCACAGTTGTGCTATAACAAATACAAGATACATTCATGTGTGACCCAAGTTTATTGTGGCTATGTTGTGATAGAGATGGAGGCACTCATATAATGTAGTTAATTTAGGTTGTATAATGTAGGTTTCGATCATCATTGGGTGGATTCAAGTTGTCTCAAGTTTAACAAGTTATGATGTAATTATAGCATGATCCAAGAGTGATTAACTCTTGCTGCAATAAAGAGCTTATAACTCTGGTTGATATGTAGAGTGGTTGTGTTATATCAATTATGTAGTGCATTCAAACACAACCCATGTTTAATGGGCTATTCTAGAGAGTGATCAAGATTTTCTAAACCTTATAAATGTTACTTAAAAGTGTATAGCTTAAACTACAAACCAAGTTTGTTACATACTTGAATGAAATCTTGGGTTACCGCAAACTATAATAATGTGATCTACTAATAATGATTATGGAAAGTATTAAAGCAAGACCCATGCTATATATAGGATACATTTCCTTGATCAGGTTTACATACCTTAATGATCAAACACAAGCTTCCCACACACTCTAGGATACAATCCAAGATCATACCACAACCCTGTCAAGACAACTAATTTTTTGACCCAAGATTTAAGGTTGTTTTTTAATACCAACAAAAGCATTGGTAAGAGCATGATTAGGGTACAAACCCTAGGCCTCCATAGAAACATAAACAATAACTCTAGTAGATTAGTGAGGTTGTAGTACTAGAAATATTGAGACATTGTAGCTAATAACAAATCTTGCAATCTAAAGATTGTAGCCAATAACAAGCACACTATGTAGCTTAGTGAAATTTGTAAATGCAATCTATGGGAAGAAGAATGATAGTCACTTGAGATGTAATAGTCAAAAAGAGGCTAAGCAGTGACAAGATAATAAATCTCAAACCTTGCATAGTAAAGTGGAGATTTTAACAGCGAGTTTCCTTACCCCCTTGCTGACCTGAAGGGTTTTTTAAATGCTTTTGGTAGTGTTAGACAAGGAAAATGCAATCAGGCAATGACTTTCCAAATGAAGTAATAGTGGTACAATCATAGGTTCAATGTTTCTTCTTAACCATTGTATAATAGAGGTAGTGGATTGCATGTTTGAGAAATGTTTTGAGACTCATCAAAGATGGGAGAATAGTGAATAATACCTTGTGGACTGTGAAGTAGTGTCAATAAGGTTTAAGGATCTTAAGATCTACAATACCATGAAACAACAAGTCCCCTGTAGTAAGTAGGCGGTCTATAGGGCATAATTTGATTTTATAGAAGGATGCTCATAAAAGGAATCTTCAAGTGATAGTGAGTGAGTTGTTTAAGATTGCAGCTAAGGGTTCAATATCCAGTCTTAAAAGAAGTTAGCAAAGCAGTAAATGTGCAAGAAAATCAAATCGTACACAACAAATAATTCACAATGTTATCGTGCATAATGCCTTGAGTTTGAAGACAAAAATCTCATTGTATCTTGATGAAAGTGGTGACCTTAATGGTCAATCACTGACAACCATGATTTTACAACATGCTATTGTGCTTATGGAGGCAACATTTTAAGCAAGGCAGTTAGTGGTGGTTTGGAACAATGGCAGGTATGAAGGACTTGCTTTATACACATACTATGCAGCCTAGCTTAAGACAACATTCTTAGAAGAGATTGAAGGTGGATTATGGAACTCAAGGGTTACCATGAAAAGGATTAAAGCAAAGATTGAGATCTATTTAAAAGCCACAGTCATGAAGATATTAAAGATGTCACATGCAAAACCCTAGTAGTTGGAGTAATGAATATAGTGCCAAAGAGGATAGTGTGCTAGGGAAGATTTAGATCTCCACATTATCTAATTACAGGGAAATACATCAATTATTTATTTTTTTAATTAAAAGAAATCATTCTAAACCCTATATATGATACATTGATACTTCAAAAGTCTCTGAAGGAATTTGAGATTATGCAAATATATGTCAAGCAAATACCTAGATTACAAATAGTAGCAGGAATAATGTAAGATTTGTTGAGCAGAGAAGGAATGAGATAAGCAACAATGAATCCTATGCCTCCTTTCACGCACATCTCCTTACCATTCTCTATCATTATTTACTGAAACACTTCTCCATTTTGGTGGTCTATACTTGTAAATAATGTTTTGACAAAGGTTTTAGAGTATGTTTATTAAAATGAAAACTCCATTATGGTGGGCTACGCCTAAAAATAATATTTTGACAAACGTTTTAGGGTATGTTTATTAAAATTTTTAGAGTATTTTGGTGGGCTATATTCTTGATTCCTTAAATGATTTATTCAAATGGATTATGACTAAATAAATGACTAAATATTTAGTCATTTTTATTTGTGTGACTAAATAATTTTTAATCAACGACCAAACTAGTAATTTATTTACTCATTTATAGTTGAGTTGCAAAAAATGAGTAGAATTTAGTCATTTTTAGTTGTTGTGACTAATATTTTTAGTCACCTAGTCATTTATTTGCCAAATTCTACTAGTGTGTGTTTCCTTGTGCGATTAGGGCTCTCTCAATGTTGAGGCCCCTAGGGATAATCTCATCATAATAAGTGACACATTGCATCTTTAACTAAATGCATAAATCTATATTGACATTAGCAATGATGATTCCAACTTGTTGCTCCTTAGGAATGGGTCACTTGCTCTTACTAGCTCGCTACCTCCATCGTTGTAGGAAGTTTGTGATCAAGTTCAATATTCTGATTTTAGGAGTCTAATGGTTGGAAATCATAGTAAGATAAAAATTTAATAAGTTTTGGAATTAACATTTTAAAGTGTTTTTTGGGGTCATTAACTTCAGACTATCTTCTCTTTTGTAGGGGTGGTTGCATGCCAACTCTTTTTGGTGTAAAATATCAGAATTACTAGATTTTGTTACCTTTCTATGAATAAAAAATATTGGAGTGTGAGTTTAATATTTTTTGAAGATCTAAATAGTCAAGCTTGGTAAAGAAAAATCATGTAAGATAATATTAGTCTAGAACAAAATGAAGAGACACTTGATAGATTATGGGCTAGATTGAAAAGAAAGGGTGATGGGAAATGTTATTGTCTTTGCAATAATTGCAAGGGATTAAAGATGAGACGAATTTTAATCACAACAGCTGAGAAACATTGTAGGTAACATGGTCACGTGGAAGGGGGCATGGTTATATATAAAATCACTTGATCATGATCATGGTTTATTTGTGTCTATCATTATTATAAAGGTGGGGTGCCCTAGGGCACATGATATGGATTATGACGGCCCAGAGAATGTGGTTTTGCAAGTGGATGAACATGGAGATGTGAATATCGAAGATGAAGTTAATGATCCTATGGAAGAAGATGATTGTGTGCCAGAAAACACAGTTGAAGATGATGGTATAGATACATTGATCCATGACACATTTAGTGGCAGAGCTGATCATGATGATCGAGATGACTTTGATGATGTTCATGATTTACCTATACTTGAGAAGGCATACGAGCCCCTTTATGAAGGCTCCCAAACAACTTTTCTCTCTGTTGTATTGTTGTTGTTGAACTTGAAGGTTATGAATGGTTTATCAAACATAGCAATCTCACGGATGTTAAGGTATGTCATATATGTCATCTTTTTTCATCTATTTTAATTGTTGTTAGTTCATCACTAGTAAAAAAAGGATGAAATATGTACCATTAATATTCTTTATATTAACAAACTATTTTTTTTTGTAGATTGACTGGTGAATTTTTCTTACCACCATCAAATATTTTACCTCGCTCATACTGAGATTTATCTAGCATTATGAAAGATATCGGAATGGAGTATCAAGCAATACATGCATGTCCCAATGATTATATTATATATCATAAACAACATGAATTTGCAATAGAATGCCTAGAATGTCATATCAGTAGATATTGAATAGATCAACTAACAAAAAAGGTGTCTCGTAAGGTTCTTTGTTATATTCCCATTATTCCATGTATGCAACGATTATTTAGGTGCGAAAGCTTAGTGCAATTTATGGATTACCATGCATAGAATAGAAGTGGAGATGAAATTATTCAAATGCCTACAAATGGTTCTGCATTTAGGGACATGGAGGAAAAACGGCCACACTTTAAAGAAGAACCTTGTAATCTCAGGCTTTCATTGGCAGCGGACGGTGTCAATCCATTTGGAGAGATGAGATCTATTTACTCGGTGTGGCCTATTTTTGTTATCAACAATAACATTCCTCCATGGATGTCAATAAAGAGGGAGCACATAATGTTGTCAATGATTGTTCCAGGTATTTGTTTACATCAATTTTGTTTAACGTAGTAGCATCTCATTTGTCTTATTTGTTGCATAATGACTTATATTTTTTTCATTTAATAGTCATGTACATTAATTTATATATATTGCAGTAAAATGGCTATAGTAATTATGTAATGTTTATGTTCATTCAACTAGGTAAGTACCAAGTTAAATATATGAATGTATATATCGAGCCTCTTATCGACAAGTTACTAAAGTTATGGAATGGAGTCACTATGTATGATGTCTCTAGATGAATAGGAAAAAGACAATTTCATCCAATGCAATGCTTGTATAGACAATTCATGATGCCCTAGGGCTAACACATTTTTGTGGTATGTTATAACGTTTGACTGCACTTTAATAATATTTAATTTTATGAAGTACATGACCTGGGTCAAAAAATAAGCAACCCAATTGTATATTCGAGGCACACAAGGGAAACCGTGTATTCGTATGTGCGATAAAATCAATAATTGCAAGGGAAGAGTTGCTAATTGATTACAATTTGAATCGCTTAGTTACAAACACAGCTACTATAGGGGTGGTACATACTATGTAACATTTTAATCAACCTCCAATTAATGACTCCAATATACCATTTTATTCTTATGTTTTTTTCGTAAGTCTATTGGTTCCATTTCGGTAATGTTTTGGGAAAGTTTTGAGTTATTGGGCAAAAACTAGGTTTGCACTATTACAAGGATTTAAGGAGTCAAAGTGTGAAATCTGACTTCTGTTCTTTGTCAGGCTTTGAGAGTTGTTTTGATTTTTTAGATTGGTCATTCTAAACTTGTTGGAAGCCTCTTAAAAGAAAGTTGATAGGTTGGTTGAGTTGAACCTACTAGGTCTAAATCAGGTAGTTGTTATTGCTAAGGTGGATCACTCCTTTCTGCGAAGGCCATACACTTATGATTGGGTCAAGTGTTCTTTTCTTTAGAAAATTCTTATTGCCTTTTTGATAGGTTAATTATGATTTGATTAGATTGTTTATGAAGAACTTATTTCAAACAAATATATTTATGAAAGAAGTACATATTGGCATGAAATTAAATATGATTTGTATTCCAATGTAAAAACTACAAAGAATGGAAACAATTATTTCAACACATAAACTATTATGTAGTAGTCAATTAAATTGAAAAAGCTTACTCTATATTAGTTAGGATACACAACTAAGAAAATGATCTAAAGTGACTTATTTATCCTAGAGGAATTAAGTATATAGTATACAAAGAAAACCAACAAACCCACAACTACCCCTATTTTGAAGGAGTTTAGTTTTCTCCCCTTCCTGAACTCACTAATATTGTCTAATTATTTTAAAGAGACGAAGGGTCATAACACAACTTTATTAAACCCAGTAAATAGCTTGTTTAATGAAACTTGACAAAAGCAACAAAACAATTGCTACATTTGGCATTTCATGTTGAATGAAGAGTGGTGAAAATAATCTACTTATAGTTTAATAAAACACTATTTTTATAAGAAAGCTTGACATTAGAAAGATAAGTGTTACTTATAGTTTAATAAAACATTATTATAGTTTTACCAACATATACTATTGTATGCTTGCATGGCTTCTTAGTTAATATATGGGGATATAGAGATAGATGGGGAGAGAAAGAGAGATAGACAGAGATATATGGGAAGAGAAAGAGAGATGGAGATATATGGGAAGAGAAAGGAAGAGAGGTGAAGATAGAGAGTCGATGGATAGGGGGAGAAGGAGGGAGAGATGGTGAGAGATAGAGAGGGGGAGATAGAGAGGGGGAGGGAGAGAAAGGGATATAGATAGAAAGAGATAGAGAGATGAGTGAGAGGGAGATAGAAAGAGAAATAGAGATAGAGATATAGAGTAGGAGAGATGGAGGGAGATGGAGTGAATGAGAGAGAAAGGGGGGAGGGAGAGATAGCTCAATAGATAGAGGGGGAAGAGGGAGTGACATAGATAGTGGGAGATATAGAGATATAGAGAGCGATAGGAGAGATATATCAATCACCCTCCCTATATCTCTATCTATTCATCCTTATCTCTTTATCTCTCTACCTCTCTCTATCTATTTGTCTCCCTTTCTATTTGTATTTTTGTCATTATCTCTCTCTCTATATATTTTCTTCCCTATATTTATCTTTGTCTCCTTAAGTGTGCAATGGGTACATTGAAGAGATCTTAAAGGAGAATTATCATATCTTTAATCAAATGGCATGCTACCTTGAGCATAACTCCCCAAGGACACATGCCATCATTGGATTTTTGACATGAAACAACCAATCAAAATTTAGTTTCTCTCTCTCATATTAATATATATTACTATTATATTAAATATATATTATATTAATTATATTTTGTATTATATAAAAATATACTTATTATTAATTATTAATTATAATAATTTTATACGTATTTAATAATTTTGCTAAAGAATATAATATATAATTACAATAAGTTGAATAATTATATTATTTATTATGTAAAATATAGCTAATATATACTTAACTATATTGTAGAATATTAAAACCTAGCTAAATGGTGCCATAATTTTGAATTTAATTAACATACTATAAACCTAACAAAACTAGGTTGTAGCTCGTCAAATTGGAGAAGTGAAAGGTCAATACCAGTCTGAGGAAGAGTTTGGAGTAGTGAAAACAAGGTCAATGCTAGCGCTAAGGAAGAGTTTGGAGTTAAAACAAGGTCAATACTAGCGCCAATGAAGAGTTTGGAGGAGTGAAAACAAGGTCAATATCAGAGCCGAGGAAGAGTTTGGAGGAGTGAAAACAAGGTCAATACCAGCGCCAAGGACAAGGTTGAGGGCACTCAAGGAAAATTGACGACCAAGGGGCAATGAGTACTATAAGTTTGGCACCCCCATTCTCTTTAACCTATGATTTTCATGCCTAGTTTCCAAAGATATTCTCATACATTGGCACCCCCGTTCTTGTAAAATGGTATAAGATAAGACAAAAAAAAAATAGCTTAGTCTTTCACATTTTTATCGACCAGCCTCAGGTCTTGGAAAAACTCCCATAATCTACCCACATCTTGGTTGAGGTCTAGGATTTCATCACACATAGCCTTCATTGCATGAGTCTGAAGCAATTGTAGACTTAGCCCAAGTATATTCTAGGCTAAGATAAATCTAATGAATGGAAATAGAGGCATACGATTCTTCTTTAATACCTCCAACACAAACATATGCAAGGTGTTGATTGTTTTTACGGTAACCAGGTTGATCTTCTAATCTACCTATGGAATTGCCAATTCCAATAAAGGGCAACTTGAAGGACCTGGACCAACTGACGAGGATTTTAAAGATTTCCTACACTTTGGGCTATGCAAGACCCGAGAGGGTGGTCCCTTAATTTGCTTACAACCTCTGCACCATCATCATAAACAACATTAACAACAACAGATAATCTCATTTAATAGCTCAACATAATAAGATAATACCAAATAGAATTGGTTGTTTATCAATAATATCAACTATTTGGAGCATGAGATAACTACAACATTTCACAGTATAAGATAGTCATTGATTTGCAATTTGTAGCAAGCTCTAGGTAAAGGAAAACAAATATTGAACCATACAAATAAGTACAACTTAGATCAGTGCCATATATCCATTGGAGGAGTCAAATTTCTAAGCATCTAAGGGTTTATGACAGATTTAACACATAACATATAAGATCCTTGATATAACATTGCTTTACAATCTCATCAATATGTATTCTAACCCAATACTACTTATCAAATCCTTATACAGAACATATCCACCTATAATCCCATTCAAGCATTTTAATTAATTCCTTGAATTAAAGCTAAAAAAAAATAATCATACACACCACAATAGTGAGATGAACGAAACGACCCTTGATCATTTTATTCAAAATTCAAATATGCGTGTACAATGGAGAGACATGAGTTTGAATTAATCATATCAATTCAAATGCTAGTACTGTCATAAAACATCAAATCCCCATGAATTTAAAACCTACTATAGAATGAATCAAAACCTAAATTGCATTTTCCCTAAAACCATCAGACTTTACAATTTTCTCTACAAATTCATCTAGACTCGACCAAAAATATCTAACTTTCTAACCTGTAATTTTGGCCTTGAAATCCTTCTTATAGAAAAAGAAGGAGCAAACAAGCATCTGGCCAAAAAACACGTGTCACCAGCCAATTGGACTGCCTTGTGATATTCCAAAAATTTGTTACAACAACAATCTCCCCAAAGAATGTTCTTGTTCATCGTGCCCGCTGAGAATGGTTAATGCAACAACAAAAAAATTCAAGAATTTTGTGCCTAGACTGTCACCAAAATAGAACTGAAATCTATTGTAACTGCAACAACTAATTTTTCAACCGTTAGCAGCCTACTCCTTTTCACTCTTCTTCAATTAAATATACATTTACCCATTTCTGGTACTCTTCATCAGTTGGCCAATCAAAATTAATCACCTCATTTATCTTGATACTATAAGGTTTGTACTTAACTGCCACTTGATTCGCTTCTCTTTCAAAAGACTCCAAGAATGAGTTGGTGCTAATGATTTTGTCCATACAACTCACTAATAAATCATAATCTGAGTCATCACAAATTAATTTAATTTAATCATTAATGACCTCATTTTCCTGATCCTGCCACTATTGGAGTGACCTAATATTTCCCTACTCATCAATTATGCTAAGTAACAATGTGTTGCTCCAATCATCAAAGTTCTTCACCAACTCTCTGATCTTCCTACTCAAGTCATCTGGTAAGGTCTGAAAACCTTGCAATGACTTAACTAACACCTAAGTAGGCTTTAATGATTTGGGCCTATTATTTATATCAAACCTTGATGCTTTATACATTATGTCTAAATCATTGGCCCTAAGGATCCAATTTTCAATCAATGGTACTACTACCTCTTGATCCCTATCAATATTCTTTATTGCATCTAATAATAAAGAATATACACAATACATAGAGGACAATCTGTCATCAAATTTCTCATTTAAATGCCTCAATACAGTATTAACAACCTCCCTTTGCTTTAAAAGTACTCCCTCTTCACTTACCTTCAAGGATGCCTGTAACTTTGCAATTTTGTGCATTAGCTACTTCTTTGTAGGATCAACAGAGCATTCAATTTCTTCATCAATTAGCTCCAAAGTAGGGCTGAGGGAAGGAGTTTGGATGGGAGACCCTGGTGTAGAAAAAATAGGAGAAATAGGAGGCACTGACCTTGGTGTGGAAGGAAATATTCTAATCCCTGGAGCACTTGATGTCTCCCCAATTTTCTTGTACTTTAACCTATCCACCTTATTCTATAGATCAACATTCCTTTGCTACATCTTGCTATATTCCCCAATTATGAAATTGTACTTCTCCATTAAGCTTTTCTTTTCAGCCTCCTCTCTTTCAATAGTCTTTTGGGCCAATTTGGCCACATTTATAGTCAAATTAGTAGCCTCTGTGGTCGAGGTCTTTGAAGCTCTCTTTATTATCAACCCTCCTCTTAAATTTGGGTTAATATCAGTAACATTTGGCTTTCTCCCTTGACGGGCCAAAGCCTAAATTTCCAAGGTCTCATATTCTTCACTAAAGGAAAAATCTTGCAATGCTGCCTTGAACTCTTCTTCAGAATCTTGCAAGGGATGCTTGGAATTTAGAATAGCATTAAAAGCTATGACATCTATAATGTCCCACTTAGGAAAAATCAAGACACTAGCTTGATTTACTAAATTTCTCCCCTCCTCAAGAGTGATACTCTTGAATTCATCTACCAATTTTCTCCCCTCCTCAGGAGTGATACTCTTGAATTCATCCATTAATTCAGCTTTCACTTCGTCATCATTCTCCTGGTTTGACCTATCAGGTCTCAATTCTCTTCTCCTCTTGCATTTATCTTGATATTCTTCCAATTTCATTCTCCATACTAGTTGCAAGAAGACTGGAGTTTTTACAAATGCATTATCATCTAGAAACTCCTTACATGCTTCCATTCTTGCATCCTACACACATTTTCCTTTCATATCTAGGTCAGAGAGAACCAATTCAACCGGCCTAGGAGAGGAAGGCATACCCATCTACATGTCCTAGTCAGTGACAACAATTTCACCCACCAAATCCTCTTGTGATTGTTCAATCTTTTTCCTCTTAGGGCTTGGCTCTAATGGTGGTGGTGAGGGACTATTCTCGAGTGATGATTCCAAATCAATAACCTTAATTTCCCTAGGTGTTTTGAGCTTTGGACCTGGTTGTGTAGAGAATTTCATTATTTGTTTTCCTTTTCTATCCTCCTCTTCCTCATCACTGCTATCATTTCTTTTCCTCCTATAAATAGGCCTTTTCCCTATAGGTTGGTAAGTTGGCCTCATTTCAATTGGCCTGGCATCTTGCTCATGTATGCCTAGATCCGACTCTAATTTTACCTTCTTGGTCATCAAGGTGCCCATGATTTCTTTGAAGTTGTCCATCAAAAAGTCAATTTTATTATGATATGGACCAAACTCCATCAATGGATCATACTTTGGATCCATTTTGTGCACAATGGCCAATAGCTCATCATAAGCTATCCATTTCTCCTTGTTCAACTCCTACCTACTTAGGTTAAATTCATTTATAATCAAGTCCTCGGGGAAGTTGAACTCATGCACAAACTTACCACCTTTTATCCTTTGTCTGAAAAGAGCAAAGAAGCCCTCAGGATCATGCTGCCGCTTGGGACCACACCTCAAATGGTATTCTTAAAAAAAAAATCCAAAGTGTACCTAGCCTCCTTTCGAAAAGACAAAATCTGACACCACAGTATAGTCCAGGAAAAATGTTCCTTTACCTTACCCAGTAAGTTTGTCCTCATGGATACAACCAATCTACAACATAACTTCTACAAATCCCACTATTGGTGGCACATTGTATGGCAATATATGAGGGGTCCCTTGAAAACCATACACCCTCAAGATAGTGTTGACTGGGTATGGAATAATATCACCCCAGTTGTGGCAAACCCTCAACTCTAGCTTCCTCCCCTTTGGTATGAGGAAATCATGCAACTCCTCAAGAATCCTAGGTATATTTACGATCAGTCTGACTCTCAATCTAGAAGTAAAACAATTATCAAAATGCACATAACTAGCATTCTCCTTGTTACATGATAAATCTATAGTCCACACCTGCACTGGCAATCTTTCTCCATTAACCAACTGCCTTAACTCCATCTTCTCATAAAGAAATCAACATTCTTATACAAGAACATATACATTAGCATGGAATACTAGAAGAATGGAGTGCCTGCATCATTTTGCTGCAACTTCAACAACCCTTCATGTATATTTTCGGCCAACAAGGAAGCAAAATCATAAATCACTGAGAAATTAGGGTGTTGTATTTTCACCCCCATGAACATGTAAGCAATAGGCATCACTGTGTTGGGGTTAAAACCCAAAATATGGCACAATGAGTAAAAGGTGGCCAAGAAATGATTTGCAAAGCAATTCAGTCTAAAAGGTTCTTGGTCATTAGGGCTGATATGGAATTTTGAACCTCCTACCCTAGCCAAATGAGGTGGGAGCAACTTAACTCTGAAAAGTGATTTCAACTTCCCATACTCCCATTTCATCTCTTCAAGATCAATAGGAACCAAGAACATACTAGGCTCACTTAGATCAAAAACCTGTCAGAATTCCTCTATGTTAATTCTTAACAGAACCTTTCCATCATTATCTCTAATCACCCGTGTGATAGGGTCATATCATGCAGCCACTGCCCTAAGCAAGTCTACATCAGGGAACACATTCGGTACCACCAGTTTCCCCATATCATACATCCAACCATTCAAAAAGGGGTGGGGAAAATTCCTCTGTCCAAACCACAATCTGAACATCTCTAAACCTATAAGAGGAACCCTAGCATCGATTATGTTGGAACACTTATATACCAATCCCTCGCCTAGGGTTTTTCCTTGCATCAAGACCAACCCCTTTTTCCTTTCATTCGTTGACAAGGGAAATTGATCTAGGAAATCATCATATAGGTTTCTATTTAAATAATCAATATGGCTAGAATTATGCTTTGACGGTGCCATCTTGGGTAAACTAGGGATTCCTTGCTATTTCAAACTTCAAACAAACTAGGGCTAAATAGAAACACGAAATTACAAAATAGAACCTTACAATTTCCTACAATTCAATTAAACTATAGCCCTAAAACAATTGTCAACAAGCCCTCTAACAAGCACATAGCAAATTTCTCCCAAATTCAAATTCAAAATAACCAGGAGATACAAGAATCAACTCACGACTTTGTGTTTGCAGAAACTAAAATGTTTGTTGTAACAACTCATAACTTCATCCTTTGCCTTGAGACTACTCCACAAAGATGTTTGAATGCTTTGTGACACAAATAAAATAGGAGAATAATCACTTTATTTCAATCAAACTATGCCAGTAGATGTCACGTCCGCCATTAAAGCTTACTCGTGCACTGCGCCAATGGATCTAATCGCATTTGATGCAGATTCAAATACTAGCCATCAATCCTTCACTTTGGTCATATCATCGAATGGCTGCCATTAAAATAAACCAACATGATCTCCATCATGGAAATAAGGGCCCACCATACTATGCACTGCCAAGGAAATCCACATGGCGTTCGCCTATGATATCGTGATTGATAAAGACCTCACAACTCTTGATCACACGATAGCGGGCAACCGTGGATCTCAACCATTAGTAATCTTGCTCATTCAACATAGTTGCCATCTTTGTTATTAACCATCGAGCACCTTTCATACTGAGATTATAACATCTCTGTTGATTTGAAACACGTGCATCTCATAACTGCTTTAGTAACCCGCTACATAATGTATTAAAGCCAGATAAATGTATCAAAGTATTTCTATCATCTCTTCGGCTTCACCAAATGAGACATGTGGCGCTTGCCCATGATATCGCGATCAACCAAAATAATGTGGTGGGGTCATCACGAGATGGCAGGGAATGACTGAGATCAAATGATGATTGATCTATGGTCATGCAAACTTGTCCCTATGCAAAATATAAAACATTTCTTAAAAGAACAAGGGGACATCACTAGGCCGACGATAAACAATGACATAAGTTGTTTTTAAACGAAGGAGCATGAGACCATCCAAGACTTAGGAAATAATAAAGTCAGGCGAAGGAAATAAAAAGGTAAATCAAAAAGAGCCCAGCCTAGACAAAGCGATGAGGCTTAAGTTGTTTTAAAACCCTCCCCAAAAAGTAACGTCCAAATAGATCCCACCCAAGGTGCAAGATAAACACTAGGGTTTTACATGAAGACAAAGGTAAAACCCCAACCTTAGGCTTTTCCCAAACACCATAGATGACCAGAAACATAAGGCAGGATAAAAATGGAACACAAAGAGAAAAAATTTGAAGTTCCATCACAAGGAAAGGTCTCCTCCCTTCTTGGTAGTGATAACCTCCTCCACACACAAGTCTTAAAAATTATGAATAGAGGAAAATAATCTTTGAAGAACTCAAAGTTGATTCTCTCCTACCTGATGCAATTAGTCATTTTATCCTTACAAACATTTATAGTGATTACTAGAGGCACATAGACCAATTCTTCATAATAGAATAATTTGACCATACTTTTCCAATGATGGCATTATGAAAAAACCTTAGGTTAAATGAATAATTCCTAGCTAAGTTCTTTAAATCATGTCTAATCGTATAAGAGAAGACCGCTGCTATGTGTACCTGGATACCATGGAAAAAGGATCTTTGGGATTTTTCATCAATCATCCTACCTTAAAACATACCAAAAGTCTCCCAGCAATTAGACATAGGAAGATTTAAGACGACTTAAAAAAAATTTATTGCCAAAGCATGAACTTATGATGACTTAACCAGGCCTAGTACACACTCCCTCGTCATTAACCACTTAGACATATGGAAATAAAATGTAAATTTTCTGCAATTTTTAGTCATGTAGGTGTCCAATAAACCACTTGGTGGTGTTTCCCTTCAAGTTTATTTACTTGAATGAAGAGAAAAAGTCCTTTGATTACAATTAGAGAATACATTTGAGGCCTTGGTTGTGTAATTGGTGGACCATAGTCACATTTAACACTTGTTACATAGTTTGGGAGTTAAAACATTAAGTAGATTTGATTTGTGATGGACACATTTGGACAGAGTAACAATAACTTGCAATCTATCAAGACTGATTACCATATAACCTGAAATTCTAGCAATGAAATGATAGATTAATCATAATGTCACCTTGGATCACATCACTATGAAAGAACTTCATCCAACATCCTTATGAGTGTAGGTACCACCAAATAGGTATTTTTTAGATCCGTCTTCCTCGAGTGGGGAAATTCAGGAAGAGAAGAGGAAAGCGAGACATGTAGTATGTCTAAAAGAGGGAGATCAACTAGAGGTCAAAAGATTAGAATAAAATTCTGTAAACACATGGAATTTTTTCTTGTTGAAGGGGGTCATGTTCTTATGATGATGAGAGCATAGGCGACATCGAGGTGCCCTTGAGGTACAAACATCTATGGAAACAATGGGTACCCAAGGAACTTCCTCCAATAAACACTGATTTTTGTGTCAACGAGAGGATATATCGCATAGCACCATCATCATTACATGGTTTGGGCCTATTTTGCATGGACGGCATAAAGGTCTGTTATGAAAAAAGTTACTGAATTGATGGAGTATGTCGGACCCTGTTATAGTTACAAAGATTGGATGCAACTGGTTCGATATACACAAAGTATGCGTAGGTATGCACTAAGCAAATTATATACAACTAAAAGATAAGGATCAAAATAAAGGAGTGGCTATGTACATTGACGTAAGGCCAAAAGCATCAAGGAATATTGCGTGGTTTATAAATAGTACATGACCTAGGTCAATAAATAAACAACCAATTGCATATTCAAGACGTGAGAGAAACTGTGTATTCGTATGTGTGATAAAATCAATAATCAGGGGAAGAGTTGTAATCGATTACAATTTGAATTGCTTAGTTACAAAACATAGTTACTATGGGGTGGTACATACTATGTACCATTTACCCAACCTCAATTAATGACTCCAATATACCATTTTATTCTAATATTTTTTTTCGTAAGTCTATTGGTTTCATTTCGTAATATTTTTTTATATTTAATTTTTGTCACAGCGAGACATTGATCGTACGGAGAAGGCTCCAGCCCAAAACATAGATTGTGATGTATCTTCAGTGTGCTTCTACCGATAGGTTTACCTCATTGTAATTGTACAAATTAGATATGAGAAAAATGTTTTATTATTATTTTTTCATAAGTTTATTGGGTTAATTTCGATAATGTTTTTAATATTCTTGTTGTAGTCGAATGATCAAGGAAAGGCACCAGCAGTAGATGAGAGCATCCATAGGGAGGTGCAGTCAATATTATATGATGATGACATCGCTTATTCATTAAACCCTCTCGATATGATAAGGAAGACCCAAAGAAAATGCAATGAAGAAATTCTTAAGTTGTTATTCATAGTGCCTCAAACAAATAAGATAAGAAAGAGGGTTAAAATATTGACTGAGAGAGCACAAAACTTGCAAGTAAGCTATCATGAGGTCTTTAATTATAACATAAGTTCATTCATGGTTTTATATTTTGTACTCTTTTATGTCATGAACTAAAATATGTGTTGTTTTTATAGGGATTTTTGCATCCTCATGATGTTCCTGGCCATGATTAGGGTACTGCAAGTGCTGCCCAAGGAGTAGGGGTTGGTACAAGTGTCCATCCTAATCTTCCTGCACATACATCACATCATTTGACCCCATCATCTGTGCCTCTACTATCGTCTGAAATGTCAGCAACACATACCATGCAGGCATCCGTTAGTGCACCTTCTGGCAGTGAACACATGCCAGAACATGCGTCAGGACATGTACCTGGGGATGCAAAGGCCACTAGTACTAGTGTTTTAGCAACATTTCCTGGATCTTCCTATAGTACTAGTATGGGAACATTTCTAGTCACATTTGTGGTGACCGAGGATTTCATTCCCATAAAGATAGAGAAGGTCCCAGGTACTTTAAAATGTTTTAATTATTATTATATATAATCCAATTAAAATTTACGTATTGATCACTCTTTTTAGACTATTGATCCCATGATCATTTTGCAGCAAATGATGTTTTTTATAAAAATCTAAGTGATATTACATTGGATCTCTTCGGGCCCACCATACGTACATGGTGGAATTCCCAAAATCAAGATTTAAAAGATGAGCTCATTAAACGTTTAGTTGTGATGTTCGGTGATAAAACATTCAATTGAACCAAGGTCCTTAAGAAAGCTGGTACCCATCTAAAGTATGTGAGGGACCAATATAGGTCACATTTAGAGAAGAAAAAAAATATGAGCATCCCCCCATGATTCCAGAGAGGGAGTGGAAGGACCTGGTGTCAGATGGAAAGGAGAAGGCTGAAAAGAATAAAGGAAAGACACCACCAGGCCAAGGAAGGTATGTGATACTATCAACAATGTAATTATATACTGATTACTCTTTATTTTTACATAATCTAACATATTTCAAAATTTTCATAGGCTACCCGACACATCAAAGGAAACAAAGGCAAGATGAGAAAAAAATGGGCAACACAAACTTGGCTCTGGTGGTTATATGAAATTAGCCACATGAATTGTAAGTATCAATAAATGAAATATTGCATCCAAATAATAAATTGAAAACAATTTTAGTTTTATCACACCATAGAAGAAAAATTCATGATCTTATGCAAAAATATAGGGCTCTAAATTCAACAGAGTTCCCACAAAAGAGGACTCGAAGATTTCCTTCCAGAAAGGCTATGGAGCCATGGTTGAACCCTAAGAGTCTTGATTAGGAAAACACAATCTTCCACTGCATCTGACACACAAGTAAATAAACTCAATAAAGTTTATTTAAAATTGAATACTTGTGCAATCTATTCAATATTAATTTCCACCATAAAGTAATTACATGCCTATTTGTTTTAAAACATTCAAGCAATGATAATACTGCACATGACATTGGAATGCAGCCTGGTGAGGGTGGAGCAGAACCTGTAGATGAAGGTCATGGTGTGCATCCGGTACTTTAGAGCATGTAGAGCGTGATCAACATGTTGAGCATGATCAGGATAGAGAAGATCAGGAATATGATGTGGCCCCATCAGTAAAGAGGACCACTCTAAAGTTCTTTTAAACATATTTAATTGCAATTGGTGTATTAATTAATGTAACCTTTTATGTTTCAACTTTAGAGAATGTGAGCGTGATAACGTGTTGAGCATGAGGCTAAGAACATCAAGGAACATGATGTGGCCCCATCGGGTAAAGAGGACCACTCTAATGTTCTTTAAACATATTTAATTTCAATTGCGTATTAATTAATGTAACCTTTCATGTTTCAACTGCAAATCAAGATTTAGAGGGTGTTCAACATGTTGAGCATGAGTCTATAACAAAAGTTTAAGAACATGATGTGGACCCATCAGGTAAAAAGAACCACTCTAATGTTCTTTTAATTAATGAAATACTTGTAACAATAATAATAAAACATATCAATTTAACATTTCTTTGTTATTGCAGTAAGACCCCCTTGCAAGGGTGTCCACGTCATGAGCGATGTAATAGGCATAATTAAGATCAAAGCAGGGGGGAAAACAACTAAAGGGGAAAAATGATTTAGAAACGTATACTCCACTTTAGATTTTTTTAGCTTTAAAAAGAAACAAAAGAAAAAGTGATTGTAATCATATCATGACAACCATATTTTTGATAATATGTAAAACTAAAAGAATGAATATTATATGTTAATGAATGAATGTGAATATGTTAATTAATGAATGTTATATGTTAATGAATGAATGTTATATGTTATTAATGGATGAATGAATGATTAATGTTATATGATTGGGTATGGTGAATTGAGAGTGATGTGAGGGGGGGGGGGGCAAATGAGCTCCACTATCATGGGTTGACCCTATTAAGTAAGATATTAAACTATTCTTGAAACAAAGAGAAGCTCAATAAGGTAATATACTTTTCAATATAAGAAATGCATCATTTGAAGCATCAAACCAATTTGCAAAGATGAAAGAAAGTGCTAAATTTTCACTATGGTGGCAAAAAAAATGATTCTTTATACCTGAATCCATGCTCGCATCATAATTTGAAGTTGTTTCAATTCTAATGTTCGAGAGTTTAGTTGTTTGTATGGCTTTGTATGAATACCACATTGTGTTGTGTGTGGATTTGGTTTCAAAGCTCTGTTTCTTCTATTTTTAGTGGTGACATAACTCTAAAATTTGACTTTTGTGCATAACAGGTTAGTGGAAAATTGAAGCCTGAAGGATTTAAAGGTCTCGATTGAGATAGATACATGGATATTTGGATCTTGTTGTTGATGGGAGGATTCCACTTAACCATGAAATTTTGTACCATCTACAGGTATGCAAAAATTTCTCTACTTACATTCATTCTTGATCATAAATGTTCTAATGATATTAATGCTTCAAACTTAAGATTCATTTCATTGCTATAATGATCAAAATGTTATAATTTTCTATACATTCAATCATTCTCTACCCCCTACCCTTTGCTCTCTCCCCCCCTCCTTTTAAGAATTTTTTTGTCATAAAAGATTCATATTTCTATCTCATTTACACAAATTTATCTGAAGCACTAGGAGTGAATAAAGATATGTAAAAGATGATGGATTATGTCTAAACAACAACTTTCCATCTTATAGCTAATTAAATCCTTAATATTTGAATAGTTTAGAGCTCGAATAATACTTGTATATGCATGTGTAGCAATAAGGGAGCCTATGTGAAGATTGAAATTTAAAACATCACTTTGATATTTTTCCTTAGGCAGTGAAATGATATTTTGAGTAATACAAACCTACACACACTTTGATATTTTTCGGCATTGCATTGAGGAAATTTTTTTCTGTTATACCTACCCTCAGCTAGACATGGAGGTACATAATATTGGTTTTTTGGTTTTTTCTGTAAGTAGTTAATTTCACAGAGGAAGACTAAAATATTCTTAATGTCTTGTCAGGTGTGAAAGCATATGAATCACTTGCTGAAGGTACCATTTTGTATTCATCCAAAAATTGGTTTGTTCTTTTGTTTTATGTTTTTTGCATGTGTTTTTTTAGGCTCTAGAGATGTAGCTCGGCTCTTTCCTTTGCACTTTTCATCTATTTTGATGATTACAATAGATTGTCATAATTTTTTATGTAGATCTTTTGTAACCTTATTTTCTACCAATCAATTTGCAAACCAGTCACATATTAAGGACCATTTCACTAACTTGTAGTCATCCATTACTTCATATGTTGCAGGTTGTGTCTGTGTGCCAATAAATCCTGATGATTGCAAGAACTTTAATCCTACAAGTGTACCCAATCTTTCTCAAGTAAAAGTCTTACCTTATTTTATAGTACTTTAAATGGTTAATTGAAGGTGCTTCTTTAGATCTGAGATAGTTGAACCCCGGATTAAAATATGATTAGATGGGTAGTATAATGATAAAACTGAGGTCCATTGAACACAAATTATGAACATAATTTACTGGACTATGAATAGTGTTACAATTATAATTATTTCTCCTTTACCTACCTCTGCATTAATGAAAAAGATAGCAGATATTGGAATTTCATTACATGTCTCATCTATGTGTTAGTATTTTAATTTTGTTTAAGTTGTTCTAGAGCTTGATTAGGTCAAGAATATGTTCTACAAGATTTGTTCTCTTGACACTGCTCAACATTTTCCCTACACATTTTCTCTTCAATCCAGATGTTTCTTAACTCCTTCCCTTGTTAGCCCTTGGTTGTTCTCAAGTGTAATGCTTTTTCTATGCATCTTGTAGTCTATATGTATGGTCAGTAATCTCTTATGAAGCATGGATAACCTTTCATGGAATTGTTGTTGTGATTAGACAATTGCCATTGTGAGAATAATCATTTAATTTGTATACAAGTAAGTCTTTTTCATATAATTTGACTTGGTATTGTAAACTTGTCTTTACAGGATTTTCTAGGGGGGGACAACAAAACTGTGATGATAGGTAGAGTTGTACAACACCATAAATCATTTGGCATTATCAATATATTGCTTATAGAATACTCTATGCAAGTAAAATGGAATGTGCAATGACAATTGGTCTTGAATTCAAATATGAATATAAGTACATTATACACAAGAAGATGGTATCTATTCTATGATTTAAAGAACCCAAAAATAAGAAAATTAATAGGTTCCATCTGTTTACTTTCTCTTAGACACTTGTTTAATCAGTGAGACCCTCAGAATGTCTTGCTGATAGCCAACAATGTTCAAAACTCCTGAAGAGGTCAAATCGGTGTGACATTGGATCTGTCTTGCCGACGGAAGTCATCGACAAGACATGGACTATCAGAGTGAGCTTTCTATCCTATTCCAATGATTGATCTCTCACCGATGGGTTGGCTTCAGTGGTCATCACCAAGAGTCTCTGCGATGGTACATTTTAATGAATATTTTTAAAAAAAATTGCATTGTTTCATTGCAATTTCGACGAAGGACACCGACGAATCACCGAAAAGGTTTGACGAAGTTGCTATAGCTATGATGAAGGCTTCATCATAACTCCTTTCCCATTTCATCAAAATGGAAATGAACTTCTGGTGTTGTTTCAATGCTTCAAAAGAGCCATTGCAATTGCATTTTGGCTATAATTTGTCGGTGGATACACAAAATTTTCATTGATATTCTAATGAACATCTGAGTCATTTTATGATGCCAACAACTGACGAATATGCGTTGTTATTTCAACGTTTAATTCATTGTCAGAATTGCAATGAAAAATTGGCAACAAATTCTTTCATCAATTCGTCGATTGTTTGACAAATGTTTGTCGAACTACCGACAAATGTTTGTCTGAAAATGGAGTCAAATTCAGTAGTATCACCAAAATGCTCTATGAATGCTATCATGAAATATTTCCAAGACACAATGAAGTAGGATGGAAATTTTGAAAACCAATCCCTAACATCTTCCTTTAAGGATTGAACAAAGAGTTTCATGACAATGTCCTCAACATCTACCTCATAATCTTCCATTAGATTCACAAACTCTTGTAGATGTTTGTTTGCTGACTTAGATTTCTTTACATCAAATTTTGGAAAAAACTAAATAATCCCACTAGGAATAGGATTTTGAAAGTTATGGATGCCACTAAACTTTAATACTCTGTCTTTGAACAAAGAAAGGTCTTCTCTCAAAACCTAATTTTTGTTCTATCATGACACCATAGCTCATAGAGGGGGGAACAAAATGGTTATACATACTTGCAAATGAGTTAATCCCCTCTACAACTATTTACCTTTTGAGATTTCTTTCAGAATATCCATCTTTCTCATTCCCCTTTTCTTTTAGTACCTTAGAGTAATGGATAGGGGACAATGTTTATTGGAATATTTTGTTGCAAACCTTCATACAAAAATTTTTCAATAGAAAAATTCCTGAACAATACTGCAACCAACTCTTTTGATGATGTAAAACTTTGCAAAGTCACCACCTCTTTGAAAGAGGAAAATATCTTCAAGTAGTAGAGAGTTGCTTCCAAGATCAATAAATTTCTGAGTTCTCTCCACCAGCAGAGCACCAAACATCAAGAGAACACCAGAAACATTGTAGTAACCTCCTTCTTCAAGTATGCAGGTCCTTTTGAATCAACTGAACCAAAAATTTAGATTATAAAATTCCTTCAATTTTCCAAATGGATATATCTCTATCTTCCTCAATGGAATCACCATTTCATGTGGCTTGTAAAGAGGTAGAAATATTTTTAGTTGCTCACCTAGAGATACAACAAACTGATATAATCAAAAATTATTTGTTATTTTCCCCAGTAGAGTCACCAATCTGTTGGTGACTCTGACGACCAATAAGACTCCACAATTTTTAATCTCTGGTTACAAATTTGAACGAATCCTTGACAGGAATGTCTACAACCAAAATTCAAAGTTCATCCCTAGTAGAGTCACCAATCTGTTGGTGTTTCCAGTGAATGGTCTAGCATCTCTTAAAGGGTAGCTACTCCTTATACTTAGAGACCCTAGGTCAGTGGCCAACGAACAAGATATGGTCGATTGGAAAGATTCTCCTCTACACTTTAGGCTCTGTAGGACCCAGGTGGGTATCCCTATATTTTAAATCAGATCATCATACTACAATGGTAGAAGGCCTTTGATGGGATAAATCATCTATACAACCTCTTATCTCTTTAATAACTTATAGTAGTATGGAAATAAACATAAAATTAAATGCAGGAAATTAAAAGGTTTATGTTTTAATTTTGAAGTTGGATCCACCTCAGATTTAGGCTTATGGGCATAGACTAACCAATTCCTTATCCACACATAGTCCAGAAATGAAGTAACACTCCTACAATAGACCCACACTGGCTTCTAATAGACTTGTTTCCTTGCAACAAGAAACCAACAAAAGATCAATACAAGCAAACTTCTTTGAAATCCTTATTTTAACATCACAACTTAACATATGAACTAAAAGAGAATAATCTACTCCTTGAATAAAAACTAACAAATCATACATTCATGATCAACAAATGTGATATGAGAATAAGAAACAATCCTTGATTATATTGTTTCAAAGACAATGAGTACAATAGTGGAGAGAATGATAGAACTGATACAAACATCAAGTGAAAAATGTAATGAACATTTGGTTCATCTATTTTTATTACAAAGAAAATATTACAACATTTATTTTCTAGGTATAAGATAAGAAAAACACTATACAGACTAAGACAAAGACTTACAAAATTCCAAGAGAATGGAACCCAAAAAAAATGTACAGTATTTTTCCTTCATAGTTCAGGCATAACTCAAATTTGAGTATAAAAATGCAAACCCTAACCTAACTAGGGTTTTGAACACAAGAACCATGATCAGGCTATGATCTGTTGAGAATTCCCCCAAAAATAGTCCAACAACCAAGCATGAATGCATTTGACATCTCGAGCATAGTCCAAGAGGGTCGAGGTGATGTGTACAGATTAAAACCCTAGGAAATCCACAGTTACAATCAGGAAAAAAGTACCCTGACATAGAAATTAACCTATGCAACACACAAGGGAGTTAATGATGCCACTCAAAAATCGATTTCTACTTGGGGGAAGTGTAAAATTTTTATTTTGAGGCATCCTAGAGTGATTTGGTAGCTGAATGCGGTTGCACCATTATTGTGCACTATTTACCTATGAAAAGAGGCACACTAGCCATTGCATTTGAATTCGGGCTATTAGATGCAAGATAAATGGCTGAGATAAAATCCCCAATGAGAGTTCAAAACATGTCTGTTGATCTCTATTAGAACTAAAATCAGTGGCCATCGTGTTATCATTGTGGATTGCGAATAGCACCAAAGCAGCATCATTCATAACAACGATGTGAATGATGCACGAGATACAATAAGATATCACCACCTACCATTCTAGACAACTTCTAGCATTCCACATCATTGCCACCTAGAACAGGGCCCCACCATCTCCCTCATCCATCATGCATCATAGATATGTTACCATTGCTTTGCTTCACAAGAATGATGTGAAGAAAGGGCATGATGTAACCTCTGTCGTTGGATGATCATTGTTAAATCTCGCCCCTCCATCATCTATCGCTAGTAGGAACCCTCCAAAAAAAAGTGAAACAACGATGTGAAGAAACCTTCATCGCTCATCGTGGGTCAGGAAATGAAAGGCAGCTTGCAACTAGCGATGGGTGATGCCAAAGGGTCTATCACTCATCACTAAAAGGTTATGATAAGTCCAAATACAAATAGTGATGTGTGATACAATCACTTAAAGTGAAAATTAGCACATGCACTAAAGTTGTTCTAAAAGGTGGTCCTGCTAGGTAGAAGTGGACATGGGAGACATAAGCACTTTAACTTAAGCAAGAAAGGCTAACCATGCACAAAAGGACAACTTGATTTTATAACAAAGTGCACACTAAGTTTGTAGGGTTTTAGGGTTTAGGCATGGTTTAAGCCCAATATGCATTTTTGAACCCTAATCGAACAATTATGAGAAAATTTCAGAGATTCAAGGGGCACAAAAAATCAAAAATTAGCCATAGATTTTTTAAGTACCACTAGGTTGCTGAGTTGATTGGTGTGTACTCCTAAGGGGGAGTTTTCAGAGTAGTTACAAGTATCTTGGTTCTATATCAAAGGGGGAGAACAATGCAAAATACCTTATCCTTTTCCATTGATGTCAAAGGGGGGAGAGAAAGAATTCATGTGAAAAAGGAAAATGAAGTCATATGAGAGAGAAAATTCATGTAATGATATAGTTGTGCAAGGGGGAGGAAATGATAAAAGGAAATAAGTAGTTCAGAGCTATTATGTCTTTGATGGTTTTTCACATTGTGTGGTCCCATCAATGACAAAGGGGGATATTATTTCAAGTATGAAGTTGTTGTCATTGATGATAGTAGTGCAGTGGTTGAGAAGAGATTATTTCTTTGAATATTTGTATTATGTTTTCATCAATTAAGTTGTTGATGTTAACATATGGTGTTGCTTTTATAAGCTTCTATTTATGGTTCAGATGTTGAGGATACTGAGAAATTTGATAAATTAAGGAAATAGGGTGTTGCAGAGGTGTTCTAATTTTTCTTTACATTTCCTCTAGGCTGAAGTGTTGGAATTGTGTGCCTCAATCCCACAGGCTGAAACTTCTTGTGAGCAATTTCAGTGAGACTATGGAGATGTCTGGCCAATCTACTAGTTGATCCTAGACTGTCGCTGTGACCTCCTAAATGTCTTGGTGATCAGCATCTAAAATCTTCGGCGTAACCTGGATTGTCGAAATGATGTCTCGGTGATGATAGGAAGTCTTGCTGACATCGGCGTGACCTTTGGTATGTCTGGCTGATGTGGTAATTGGTATGACTTGATCCTATCAGTATGAAGTCTTGGCGATAGGGAGATGTCTCACCAATAGTCATACATATGGATTCATTGAGGTAACAAAAAGGGTTCTCTATGAACTCTTAGCGATGGGTGTTTTGTCTCATTGATGTTGTGGAATGTGTTTGGTATGACTCTTGGCGAAAGGTGATCTCGGGGTAACATGGAGGCTTCGATATGAAGTCTTAGCAATGAACAAAGTCTCACCGACAGTGGAACATTTTGGTATAACATGAAGGCATTAGTATGATCTCTTGGTGAAAGATGATAGTATTTCCAATGGGAATACTCTTGTCTATGTGACTTGTGCACTTCGCTATGACATTTTGGCGAAAGCGGTAAGTCCTGCCGACATTGGTGTGAGTGTTTGGTATAACCTCTCGATGACTGTTGAAGTCTTGTCGATAGTATATGGTCTTTGGGGTGACATGTGTTTGCTATGATCTCTCGGCGATAGCAGTAAGTCTTACCGACTGTTGGACATTTCAGAAGCTTTTGAATATCGGTATGATGTCTCATCAAATGGCGATTGTCTCATCGATGAGAAGGCACTTTGGTATGATGTCTTGGAGAAGGAAAATCATCTTGCTGATGGAAAAGCCAACATCTGTGTGACTCTGGAGCTTCAATATGATGTCTCACCAATAGCGATAAGTCTTGGTGATAGCGGTACATGTGATGGATATCGGTAAGATGTCTTGGCGACAAGGGAAAGTCTAAGCGATAGCTTTCTGGACTCAGTATAATGTCTTGCCGATAGTGAAGACTCTTGGTGATAATGACGATATGGGCTCTGTGGAATCAAGGAGACACGGTTAGTGTCTCACCGACATACGACATGGGTTGAACACTTTTGACCAAGTGAAGACTGTCCCACGTGGTGCGACTTGGACCAATCAGAGAGAGCAGAATGTGAGCCGTTTGATGAACCATTTGTATGTGGAAGGCTAACAGTGTGTTGGGAAACTTCTGTATGAGGAAGTGGAAACATCTACGATGCTGAGTTGGATGATTCAATAGTTGTGATCCGATAGTTGGAAACAAACCAATTCATAGAGCCTGTTAAGAATGAATGTATATGTATTAGATGTTCTGGATGAGGAGAGTCGGTGAGAACGAGAGGAGACACAGAAGAGAGAGCGATAGAGTGAGGGTTGAGTGGCTGGCTAAAAGGTCGAGGCCATGAGGCTGAAATAGAGGAAATGGGAGGCAGGGTTATGCTGTTGGAATCTCTCCTGATCATGAATCATGATTGATCTCTCTCTTGTTGATCTGCACTGTATACTGTGTGAGGGTATTGTAACAGTGCGAAGGTTGTATGGTCTGATGGTTTGATCATTTGCTACTAGTTGTATCTAGAATGAACAAGATGTAATCTCTGAAAAGGCTATGAGCCTGAATTGTATTCTAATCTTTTGTTGCTAAATAATACAATGGCTTGATCTTTGGAGTGTGGGGTTTTTTACCCGAAAGGGTTTTTGCCACATAAATATTTGTGTTCTAGTTTTCTATCTTATCTTTCATCTGTGTTGGTTCTTCTTCTAGAATCTATTATTGCATGATATTGAATTTACATGTGCTTCTCTCAGAAGGATTAATGTGGGAAATAAACTATGTCTATTTCCACTTTAGGACATAGTTGTATGTGTCTTTGAGGTAATCTAATCGGAATTAAAGTTACCGAAGGCACTACTCTTCTCGGAGGTTTCTCTGAGATGACCTAATTTTCCCTTATAAGTGGTATCCGAGCCTTCTTCTGGTTGTTGGTTTTGGGCATTTCTCCTGTGCTGATTTCTTAGCTTGATAGGCTAGAAGAAATCTGGAGGAATGGACTATTGTATTGATCCTTTGGTGAGTGGAAGCCTTGTGGCATTCTGAGACAGCATGCAGCTTGAAGGATGGTGGAGATGGAAAAGGGAGTTGATCATGTTGTCATGTTATGATCTATATCTCCTGGTTGGTAGCGGTATAATCTTGGTGTATGAAGTGGATTTCTCTTCTTCGTGGCTGTGTAGCAGTAAAGCTTTCATATTGGGTGTCTGTTTGAGAGGCTCCTTGATGTTATGGAGAAGCCTAGTTTGTTTGTCAGCCATGGAAGAGAGTGCTTATGCTAGGTGGTGTTTCCTAGTGTTGGAAGGAACTGTGTCCTATTAACCTCAAATACATAAAGGCTATGGAGTTAATCATTAGATGATTTGCAAGATTCTAAAATAGCCTTTCTCTTTTTTTTCTCAGATGCATGTACATGTTGGTGGTTTAGATTTGGCCTGAAAGGGGCTTGGATTTCCTAAACTGCTATTTTCCTTTTTAAGGATGTTTTGTACTTGCATGGCTCTGTGGTTTTGTAGGTTTTACATGGTTAAGAAAAAAATGTGGTTATGTGGAGTTGTTGTTAAACTATTTTCTAGACCCTGGCTTTTGGGGTGTTGCTGGATGAGATAGTTGCAGTTCTGCATGCATGATTTGTGCATGGTTTGAGGAGGTGTGATTTCTTCTCTACATGGGAGTGTTGGTACATGATTTGTCACTCAGCATTCTTGTGGTGGTGCTCGTTGTGGAAATGATTGGCAAATCAAGTTTGGCATGATCTGGTGTTTGAGTCATGTTGTCTACGTGGTTATCCTCTTTGATATCTCAGTGTTGTAGTTTCTAATGTGATAACAAGTTTGCATGTTTGATGTTTGTGATCTACGAGTTATGCAGTTGGTGGATTAGCTACCCATTGGCTGCAGTGAGATAACTTGGATGTGGATTGTCTTTATCCATGAGGTTGATTCATTGCTGGTGCAGACTTGTTAGCTGGCCTTGTTTGTGGTCACTTGTGCATTGGTGTGATTTCTTTGAGATGAGAGGATGGATATTGTTGAGTACCTGAATAGTCAATTATGGGAACTTGAAGCAAGTGGTCATGATGCTTGGAGAGCTCAAATGTCATGTTTTAGTGGGAGCTTTAGCACATGGTGGTGAATGGTCTTCTTTAGTGTTGCAGATGTTTCTTGGGAGAGCTCTTAGATCCTGTTGCTGCAGAAGGGTTCTTTCACATTTGCATGGACATTATTTGAATATGTACAACATCTTGGAACCATGGAGGATGCTTGGGGTCTTTGGCTAAGGTGTTGGTGGTTCTTGATAGGTGATGTTGGTTTTGAGTGTATTTGCTTTATGTCATGGTATACTCTTGGTTGTGCACTGGATTTTTGGCATTGTGCATTGTACTTGAGACAATGGTGAAGTCACTTGAAGCATGGTATCTCCTAAGGAGATGTGTAGATCATGGTGTCATGATAAGTTCTTGATTTAGATGATTGGAGCTTTGACAGTGGTCTGAGAAGGCTACATCTTGGTTGAACGTAAGTTTAATAAGAGACCTATGGGGAGATTGCTCTTGGATTAGTCATGATGACTTGTATATCTTGAAGGAGTATTCTCGTTCCCACTCTTGGTCTACTCGGCAATTTATCTGAAAGGTATTTGGCCCATTATATTTTTTAGATGTGTTTTATGTTCACTTTCATGATATGGATCTTGAATTGTTGTCTAATGGTTTTGGAGGATTCATAGTGGAAGTTGTACAACTTGTTTTATCTCCTTGTTATTGATGAGAATTGGTAGGAGATGATGTATGGACTGATTTCCTAAAATGGGGAATGAACTAGCTTGATCTTCTTTGAGATGCTTACATCCATGTTTTTTAAATTGGTTTGATCTTGGTGATTGAATGAATGGATGTTGTTAAGGATTTTCTTTTGGGTCATGAAGAAGATCATTCATGACACAGCTGGCTGTTAGAAGTGTATGTAGGAGGATGTTCTATAGGAATATGATGTGCAGAGTTTTTCTCTGTGGCCGTGAAGGTTTGTGATGAGAGAAATGTTTCTTGTAGTAGTTTGTTGCAGGTTGTGCATATCATTGTGGATATTTCCTTGGTACTACATGGTTACATGTTCTATGTGTTGTTATTGGTAGACTTGCAATGCCTTTTGATCTTTTAGATCTGGATTACTCAGGCAATGGGAGTTCTTGTATGTGTCTTGTCTTCTTCAACTAGTTGGCACTTGGAGCTTGTATTTGTTGTTAATGAGTTGGTTATGGTTTGGCATAAGTTTACTAATGTTGATACCTATGAGGTATTTGAGATTGGATGGAATAGCACGAGCTGTGGGTGTTATTTTCAGTCGTGTGGGTTTATCAATTGTATGGAAGCAATCAGTCTAATTGTTGTTCTAGCTGGTGTTTTATATCTTGTTTTTGGAGAATGAATTCATGGTTGTGTTCTATTTAAGGCTTTGAAGTTGATATTGCTTCTATATAGCCTCTGAGCACAATGAAGTGGTAGCAGGATCTTGTTGCTGATATCACTAGGATCTTTTGCTTGTGTTCTTTGGAATAGTGCTTAGTCACCTTGGCTTGTATCTTTCTTCCTCCGACGGCATGTTGGAAGATGACAAGATTGTTTCCTGAATGGTGGACATCTTGGATGTTGGAGCAGAATTATTGATGGAGCATGAGAGCATGTTTGAGGTCTATGTGGTTTCCTGGAAGACTGTGATTGGTTGCATTTCAATTGCTTTGTTGGATAGTGAGTTGCAGTTGGATGCTTGGTCTTTGTTGCAGATTGTCCCATGGACTGTTATCTATGGAATCTTTTTGATTGGATGTCTTGAGTGTTGCAGGGTCTGAATTGGTGAAGCTAGTGTGATCTTAGTTTCTGGTTGCGTTGGAGGTGCTTGTGTGATCTTCGTCAAGTGGGAGATTGTTGGAATTGTGTGCCTCAATCCCACAGGCTGAAACTTCTTGTGAGCAATTTTGGTGAGACTATGGAGATGTCTGGCTAATCTGCAAGATGATCCTGGACTGTCATTGTGACCTCCTAAATGTCTTGGCAATCGACATCTGAAACCTTTGGCATAACTTGGATTGTCAGAATGATGTCTCAGTGATGATAGGAAGTCTTGCCAATATCAACATGACCTTTGGTCTGTCTAGCTGATGTGGTAATCGGTATGACTTGCTCCTATCAATATGAAGTCTTGGCGATAGGGAGATGTCTAGCCAATAGTCATACATATGGAGTCATCAGGGTAACGAAAAGGGTTCACTATGAACTCTTGGCGATGGGTGTTTTCTCTCACCGATGTTGTGGGATGTGTTCAGTATGACTCCTAGCGAAAGATGATCTTAGAGTAACATGGAGGCTTTGATATGAAGTCTTAGCGACGAACGAAGTCTCACAGACAGTGGAACATTTCGATATAACATGAAGGAATTGGTATGATCTCTTGGCGAAAGATGATAGTCTTGCCGATGGGAATACTCTTGTCTATGTGACTTGTGCACTTCACTATGACATCTTGGCGAAAGCGGTAAGTCCTGCCGACATTGGTGTGAGCATTCGGTATAACCTCTTAGAGATTGTTGAAGTCTTGCCGATAGTATATGGTCTTCAGGGTGACATGTTGTGTTCACTATGATCTCTCGGTGACAGCAGTAAGTCTTGCTGACTGTTGGACATTTCAGAACCTTTTGAATATCAGTATGATGTCTCATCGAATGGCGATTGTCTCACTGATGAGAAGGCACTTCAATATGATGTCTTGGCGAAGGACGATAGTCTTGCTAATGGAAAAGCTAACGTCTGTGTGACTCTAGAGCTTTGGTATGATGTCTCACCGATAGCGACAAGTCTTGGCGATAGCGGTACATGTGATGGATATTGGTAAGATGTCTTGGCAACAAGGGGAAGTCTAAGTGATAGCTTTTTGGACTTGGTATAATGTCTTGCCGATAGTGAAGACTCTTGGTGATAATGACGATATGGGCTCTGTGGCATCGGGGAGACACGGTTAGTGTCTCACTAACATGCGACACAGGTTGAATGCTTTTGACTGAGTGAAGACTGTCCTATGTGGTGCGACTTGGACCAATCAGAGAGAGCAGAATGTGAGCCATTTTCTGAACCATTTATGTGTGGAAGGCTAATAGTGTGTTGGGAAACTTCTATACGAGGAAGTGGAAAAATCTATGATGCTAAGCTGGATGAGTCGATAGTTGTGATATGACAGTTGGAAAAAACTGATTCATAGAATCTATTAAGAACGAATGTATATGTATTGGACGTTCTAGATGAGGAGAGTCGGTGAGAATGAGAGGAGACACAGAAGAGAGAGCGATAGAGTGAGGGCCAAGTGGTTGTCTGAAAGGCTGAGGCCATGAGGCTGAAACAGAGGAAACAAGAGGCAGGGTTATGCTGTTGGAATCTCTCCTGATCATGAATCATGATTTATCTCTCTCTTGTTGATCTGCACTATATACTATGTGAGGGTATTGTAATAGTGCGAAGGTTGTATGGTCTGATGGTTTGATTAGTTGCTACCAGTTGTATCCAGAATGAACAAGATGTTATCTCTAAAAAAGATGAGCCTGAATTGTATTGTAATCTTTTGTTGCTGAATAATACAATAGCTCAATCTTTAGAGTGTGGGGTTTTTTACCTGAAAGGGTTTTCGCCACATAAATATTTGTGTTTTGGTTTTCTATCTTATCTTTCATCTGTGTTGGTTCTACTTCTAGAATCTGTTATTGCATGATGTTGAATTTACATGTGCTTCTCTCAGAAGGATTAATGTGGGAAATGAACTATGTCTATTTCTGCTTTAGGACATAGTTGTACATGTCTTTGAGGCAATCTAATTGGAATTAAAGTTACCGAAGGCACTACTATTCTTGGAGGTTTCTCTGAGATGCCCTAATTTTCCCTTACATGAAGATATACTTTTGTGGTTTGGATATGTTGGTTAGAGATATTCAAAGTTTCTATATCCAAAATTTTGGATTTTGGATCGATGGTCAGAGGAAGTTATGTTGACCAGTATGTGAACTAATTTTGTAGTGTCACTTACAAAGGTGTCTAGGAGATATGTATTTTCTCTGCATTTCTCCGTAGTTTTTTTTAGGACTTGTGGTTTTGAAGGAGAGTTGATGATGTTGGTTTCTTGCCTATGTCAAGAAGATTTTTTTTTTGATACTATAAAATTTGGATTGTAGAGTTGCAGTGTTTGATAGTATAGTCTGAGTGTACTAGTTATGTACATTCTAAAGAAGTGATTTTTTGCAAAGGAGTTTGATGGTTTTCAAGATGTTCTTGGATCGTGTTCAAGTGAAGTTTGTTGTTTGGAAGTTTTGGATTGTTCAAAGGAAGCGTGTAATTCAAAGTCTAATGTGATTTCACGGGTAATGGTCGACCTAGTGTTTACACTACATTCAAAGATGTTCAAGCGTTAGTGAAGGAATAGTGTGGCATATGAGATTTGAATTAGGTCTCAGTTAAGTTTTGTTTTGGTTTTCTTTTGATTCCTATCCACCGTGGGAATGTTTAGTGCTGACCTAATTAAAAATTGCAAAGTGTGAAGCATGTATAGCTGACCTTGGAGAATGTTTTCAAGGTTAAGGATAGGATAAGTATGAGCCAAGATGTTGAAGGTTTACAAGATAGATAGAATAGAGGTGTGATGTGAATTGTTGAAGGGTGGAGTGCGAGTTTGTGCAAAGCAGTGTGAACTTCAAATTGTTGGACTTTTGAATATAGCGAGTTAAAGGTGTCCATAATCATTAAAATAGGAAAGAAAAGGTGTTGGAGCTATTGTGGTGGATTCTCTATTGCATTGAGAATTTTTTCTCTGTGTAATATTTCTCTTCTATTTTCTTTATGTGGCAACGAGCCCTAGCTATGAGCCTTTGTACTAATTTTGCAATTACTTATATTGTGAGCTAATCCTCATCGTGGTTTTTCCCCATTGGGTTTTCCATGTAAATCTGGTGTTCTCTTGTGTGTGGTGTTGGTTGTTTCAGTTTTTGTTATCTTCTTTTTATGTTTAAACATTATAAAAAACTAAGGGTTTATTGAATGCATGTGAATCTGATTACTGATTGAGTGTTTTTATGTTTTAATCTAGTACAACTGATTCACCCCCCATCTCAATTTTTGTGTTCATTTAACATGCACCACTTCATTGTTCCTTTTTGATACTATTACTTGATTTTTCTTCCAGCTTTAAAATTAGGTAGACTTATGATTGTGTTTGCATATAAACATTAAAAGATACATATCACTTTCTACTAAATTTTATCCATGTGGATAAAAGAGATTGTCAAAAGATTGTATTATTATAGTTGTGCAATTGCATACAATAAGAAAGAGAGTCAACATTTTATTGCAAATGTAATCTTTATTGATGATTATAAGTGTATAATGTCCCTCACAAGCCGAGGGACTGACTATTCTAATGCTTATGAAGAAAAGACTATACACTTATAGATATTAAAAAAACAAATGCACATAAAATGAAAAGGGACCCATCATTGCCTAAAATGATGAATCATGTTGGCCTTGTCCAACATCGTCTTCAGTCTTTCCCACTTGCCCTACGTCTGTTTGACACTCTCCTTGTTTCTCCTAGGTTCCCTGCATCTGAAAAAAGAGTGTTACTTAGAGAAATGAAAGGTCACTAATCAGAATACGTGAAAAACATCCATAAACATATAATCTGATGTCCATAAGCATTAAAATAGATAGCGTACCATAGGTGTCCAAGAAAACAAGAGAGTAATCAAACACACCTATCATATACTTTGTTTATCTAACATGTTTTCTCCTTGTGCAGATATAGGATAATACTTTGTTACTATTTTGTTTCAGTTGATTACAACATGTGGAGTAAAATGTGGCTCCCATGAGGGTTGAGCCCAACATGCTTCCCTCTTGTGTTTTAGGAGGGATAGGAAATTGAGAAACTTGATCAAATCAATGATAAACATATTCTTGATGCATTATATCAATATGGAATCATACCAGTCGATAAACTTTCATTATCAGATTCAAAATATGCAACAAACAGTGTAAACTATCAGGAAAGTTACTCTTCATCTTTTGATAATGAATCAAACAATTGGCTGCCATCAAGCCAAAAAGGGGTAGTACTCTACTGAATATGTCCTTCAATCTTCTTAAGAGGATCCAAAGTCCATTTTAATAATGATATATGTTGGATTTCATTGCCATTATTTTCAAAGAACAAGCTTTGAAGGAAACACAAGGACAATAGTCATAATCCAATGAAACAATTTGCCTCTTCCGAATAAACAGGTGATCTCTGTGATAATATGAACACTAAATCACAGATGCATCAAGTTAAATTATGCATTCATCAATACATACAACAAGAGGCATGAGATAGCAAGGACAACCTGTTATTATGAGGAACAATTCTTATACAATTGATCAAGTATCAAAGATATCTTCATTTAATAACAATGGACATGGCATTTTCTGCATTAAAAGGACAATATGCTATTAGAAAGAAAGAGGATAGGCCTATGACACATCAAGGAAGCATACAACAAGTTGATAGACATAGATGAAATGGGACAATCCTCAGGTCCATTGAAGTAGTTATCATTTCATTGGCAGTCCTTCGTAATACAAAGTGTACAACACTATTTCAAATCCATAGTGGGAAATCTAAGAATATAGATAAGGGGGTGTGGAGAAAAGATGGATGATCTTCAAAAGAAAAGATATTAGAGGAACTACAGAAACCAAATTTCAGTTCTATCCCCACTACCCAAAAATGTAATATAAACATGAAGAAAATTCTTACCATGGAGGAGTACAAGCTTGAGCCCTGGATCCTCCATGAACAGAGTGATATGGGCAAGAACTTATTACATCTTACTATTGCAAGTCAACTTTAATGGGAAGATTTATATACATTATGGGATGGGCTTCACAGAAGGAAATGCACAAATATGAGAGAGAGGCTAAGCAGAAAGGTAAGGGATCATTTTCATATACATGGGTTCTAGATGAGAGTTAAGAAGAAAGACAGAGAAGTGTAACCATGACAGTTGCTGTAGTGCATTTTGAAACACACAATTTTCATGTTGTACTACTAGATTCTCCTAGCCACAAGGTTTTTGTTCCAAATATGATTATGGGTGCCTCACAAGTAGATGTTGCAGTCTTAGATGTGGATGCATCCATAGGAGCATTTGAAGCAGGAATGGATGGGTAGGGAATAGGAGGAAAGACAAAAGATCATGCACAACTAATTAGAAGTTTTGGGGTGGAACAACTAATTGTTGTTGTCAATAAAATGGATGCAATTGCATATTCCAAAGAAATATTTGACTTCATAAAATCATAGCTTGGACATTTCTTCGGCCTTATAGATTTAAAGAATCCTCTTTAACATGGATTCCTAGTAGTGTCATTGAAATAAGAACTTAGTGAGTTGCCCAATCGATGAGCATTTGAAGCCTTGGTACGATGGACCACATTTTTTAGAGGCTATAGATCTTCTCAAGCTTCCAGCCAAAGATATCTATCGGCCTCTCGGACTTCCAATATCAAAGGTTATGCAGTCATGTACACTAGGTCAATATTGAACAAAGTAAGGGTTCGAGTGAAAAGGGCAACATTTTCTTGAGGAATAGTTGACAAAGATAACTCTTGTTTCAATCACAAAATATCATGCATACTATAATCTTGCATGAATTTGTCACAGTAAAGGGATTATGACACATCTGGCCTCCATTTCACGACATCAAAATAACAAAGATGCTCATATTTTTTTTTCAAAATCAACAAAAGGAAAATGTCGAGGTCACGACCATTCATGAAAATGCTTGGAACATGCATTCAAAAACTCACAACCATGACATTGAGATACAAAGATACCAGGAAAAATGCGTAGAATGTGCATTTTAAACACACAGTATGGAACATAGAATGCATAGAGAAACAAGAATATTCTCATTGTTTTCCACATAAGTGTGAGCTTGAAGTAGGTTTTTTCTCTTACAATGAAAGAAAATGGTGCATTCTTTGCACAAACAAAGACTTACTCACCTTAGCCTCATAGTTTCCTCAAAATTTGCCAGTCTAGTAAGCTCTATAGCTTCAGGAACCCTAATCATGGCGACGCGGCTCGAGCAAGTATAGTGAAGTTTCCAAAATAATTTCAAAGAGAAATGAAACGAGTTTTACATTGTTTTGAGTATTAGGGTTTTTCCCTAATCTTCATGTCGACCACTTAAGGTGTTTTTTTCACCTTTATTTCAAAAAAAAATGTACAAAACTAATATATGCCCATGGTTTTTGTTCCTTAGGAGATTTTCATACCCTTATGTTGCAAACATATAAGCCATTATGACTTAATTTTGCTTTGACTTATTTGTATGGTTGAGTTAAGGCCTTGGTTTTGTTTGCATTTTGATTCAAAACTATAAAGCACTTGATTTTACTGATGTTGTTATAAATCATTAAATTAAGTTGCTATTTTAATGCAAACGGAATACCATGCCTTATTGATGCATTTATGTATTTTGTTAAGCCTTCATTCTTTGCAAGCATATAGGGTTAGTTGAATCAGTTAGTCAACCAAGGAAGAGGATATGGTTAGAGCCTTTTTCTTTTTGCGTTTTAATTTCAAATGTAAAGCATTTAGTTAAATGGTGTGATTATAAGCCATTTAATTGAATGTTGTTTTTTAAATGCAAAATTGAAAGAAACATGTGTTGATAAGAATAAGTCAAAGGAAACAACTTGGAGACATAATGATGATGGACCAACATGGAGAAGGTGTGTGAGGTTTATATTTAACTGTTTTAGAGGAAATGGGACCATTTTGGAGGCATTGTTGTCATACTTTTGGTATGGTTGGGTCAGAGCTTGACTTTTCTACATTTTAGAGGCATTTTGGAGGCATTTTGGAGGAGTTTTGGAAGGTTCTTTTTTGGCCTTTATGCTACATCTGACTAGGGTTTCTAGAAGGACATGTGTGATTAGTTGTTTCAAAATTGCTTAAGTATCTTCACACTAGGTTTGGGGAGGGGAGTTCTTTCTTTCTTTCTGTAGGCATTGTAGCTTATCTTGGAGCTTTTTCAAGCAGGAGACTGCATTGTGGCTCAGTATCAAACACATATAGCAGTATCTAACACCATTTTTATTAATGAAATTCAGTGTCTTACCTTCTTAGAAGCTACTTTATTGAGTGTAGTGTGGTGATTGACAAATGTTCTTGTGAATTTGGTAACTCCTTCATGTTTTTATCACTTTAGCACATTTAGGTAGAATGAACATATGAATCTGTAGGTTGTAAGATGCGTGGTGGTTCAATAGTTATTTTAGTTGTGGAAATTTTTTCCCTTTAAAGTGACAAGTTAACCAAGCCTCCTTACAAAACACTTATGCATTAATATGTTAAAATATCTGAGTTGTGTTAAGTTAAGCTGAGTTTTTAATGAAATTGTGTGTGAAAGTAGCTATATAGGTCTAAGAAATCAAATTAGGTGCATCACCATAGGTGTTTAGTTTTTCTTTTCATGTTTCTTTCTCCCCTTTTCCCAGCAAGGAATAGTTTAGGTGACACCAAAAGGGGAGCCAACCCATAATATGGAGGTCTACTTTCATAATATGATACCCACAGTCTGAAAGTAGTCCTATGTTGCTCCAAATTTGTTGAGTTTTCCACAACTTGGAAGGGGTGCAAGTTTGGATAGTTAACAGTTTTGGCACACTTGGTGGGACTGTGAACTAATTCTTAGTCCATTTTATATGTTTTTCTATTGTTGTTTGGTGTGTACAATAGTTTATTACTACCTTTTGAGGAGCGACTCCAATAAGTTTTTACTGGTTTCAGTATGATCAAGTGTTGGTTAGTTTCAAGTAAATCTAATTTTTGCTCATTTTCCAGCTTCTGAAGGAATAAACATGTCTATGTTTCATGGAAACATGTCATATCACCCAACATATCATGAAAATGATAATTACCCACCATTCCATGAAAATCATGCATGTATTCCCTCTTACCAGCCATATCACAAACAAAAACTTGCTGGTTTTATTCCTAATGATCCTATAACAACAGATTACCTACAGTCCTATCATGTTTTCCACCCTCCCATCCCTACTCAATCTCAATATCAGCCAATGTATGCTCAAGATCAATCCCAAGACCACCATTTTTCTAGCAATCAACAAATCAATCCCTATGATCAACTTCAGGAGTTTCAAATTTTTGAGGATAAGCTCAAACAAATTCACAATCTAGATTTGAGGTTGAAGATAAGAAACATGTTTCTTGAAGAGTAGTTTAGAAGGAGTGAATTGAATGTGCAACAAGAACGATTGGTTTGTCTGGCCTATGATTGCTCACAGGATTATAGCCTTGAATCTCAACAAGAATGTGATTTGCAGCAGGAACATGAAGCTTACCAAGCCCATCTCCATGAGTAGGAATGGGAGGCACAAAAGAGGTAATTTGAGGAGAATCTTGCTTAACAGCATGCTGCAAAGGATGCAGAAATGAGGCTAAAATTTTCCAAACAGGAGGTTGCCAAGTTCAATGTTCCAAGATTCAAACAAGGTGAACCTCTTAAACTTGCTAGATTTGAGATTCTAAGTTTTAGAAATCCTGTTTCAATTCAAGAACATGTCCTTGAGCAAGCTCAGCTTGTAGAGGAGCCTAAAAAATTTTCTTTCCCAAGTTTTAGGAGCCCTCCTTCTATTCAAGAACTCGTTATTGAACAAGTGCATCCTTGTGAAGAACCGATTAAGGAGGCTCAAACAACCCCTTATGTTCTAGAATAGACTAAAAAAGAGGTGCTTATAGAGGAAGAGCCTTTTGTTGTAGATACACTTGTGCATGGGGTCCAAAATGAAAAATCAAAGTTGTTACAGATGTTTTACAAGCAAAACTAGTTGGGAAAGTAGGGTAGTAAACACGAAATGAGTGTTGAACATGAGGTTCTAACAGATTTTCTTGTTAAGCTACCTAGTTTGGTTGAATAGAGTGAAGATAAGCAATAAGAATGTGATGAAGTTTCATTTTGGGACGAGTTGGAAAATTTTTGCTCAAACTTGGATTGTGTAAAGAGGGTCCCAATGGTTGTGCTTAAAGAGTTTACTACCTTGGTCGATGAGAATGAGGATAACACAAGCATACTAACATCAGTGCCTATTTTTGAGCTTAGTGATGAGATAATGACTGATATGTTTAATGAACTTCCATTGTATGTTGATGATGATGAGGACACCATGTGTGTACTAACATCATTATCATTTTTTTACAACAAGAGGATGAGGTTCACTTTGACAGGGTGTTGGTCCATCAAGAAGCAAATGGGGACAATCTTGTGTCAGAAAGTAAAGAGGTTGGTATGCCTGAGCATGTTGGTAAGATGGAACAAAATGTGAAGCAAGACACTGCTTTTAGAGGTATGAGTCTTGAGAATTGTTATAAAGTTGAAGAAGAGCCTATTTTGCATGAGATAACTAATTATGAGCTAGATGAAGATATGTTTTCAAGCATAGTAGAGGAGTTCTACTCAAAGCTTGATGCCAAGACATCACCGACTGAATCTGAAGAGTGTGAGTAGCATAACCAAATAGACAGAGTAGTCAAGATTCCATTTGATTCACATGAAATAACTCTTTTCAACTAGTAATGGAAGTTCAAAGTTTATTCATTCTAGGGGCTTCTCGATCGGATATTTATCTAGTTTGGAGGCCATTGAAGTACCAGAGGTCATGCTTGCACCTAAATATGAAGATGCAATTGAAGAAAAAGCTGATTTTGGAGTTGTAGCTAAAATTGATCAAATTTAGCTCACTTTTCCAGTTCAAGACAATAATATGAATGATCAAAATCAAGGTGTAAGTGAGTTTATTTGCATCTTTCATGAAACATTGCAATAGTCTTTTGAATATCTACATGTGTTTCATGTTCTTTTAGCAATACATAATCATGTAATGCATCAATTGTTGAATAAAAAAGGGTGTTATTTTGCAAAGCCTATCAATGGTTCTGTTTGACCATCCTCTTTGTTGGTTAGTGTAGGATAGTTTTTAGTTCAATTGCAATTTTCATTTCCCTAAGTTTTGTTTTGCATAGTTAGGTAGTTTTCTTTGGTGTTCTAATGTGTTTTGAATAAGTTTTCAAGGTGTCTTATGCTGGTCTAGTGAGTTACAACAACATACATGGTTGTTTTTAAGTTGTGTCAACTTTAGATGACTCAATACCCAATGGATAAGCTTTAGGCAACTGGTCAAGATGTTTAATAGGAAAACATATAGTAGATGTCACCAAAAAAATGTTACCTGATTTTGCTTCCAGCTAAATCAGGTAGACTTATGATTGTGTTTGCATTTAAACATTAAAAGATACATATCACTTTCTGCTAAATTTTATCCATGTGCATAAAAGAGATTGTCAAAAGATTTCATTATTACAGTTGTGCAATTACATACAATAAGAAAGAGAGTCAACATTTTATTGCAAATGTAATCTTTTTTTATCATTATAAGAGTATAATGTCCCTCACAAGCTGAGGGATTGACTATTCTAATGCTTATGAAGAAAAGACTATACACTTATAGATATAAAAAAAGAAATGCACATAAAATGAAAATGGATCCGTTATTTCCTAAAATGATGAATCTTGTTGGCCTTGTCCTGCATTGTCTTCAGTCTTCCTCACTTGCCCTGCTTCTATTTGACACTCTCCTTGCAGCTCCCAGGTTCCCTGCATCTGAAAAAAGAGTGTTGTTAGAGCAATGAAAGGTCACTAATCAGAATATGTGTGCAAGACATCCATAAACATATAATCCGATGTCCATAAGTGGGTAAGTGTACCGAGATGGTTCCCAAAAAGGGGGCTTAAGTGGCCACTTTTTTCTAAAATCAGGAAATACTGACCTTGGACGTGAAATTGAGGATAGTTACAATAGAAATTTTGAGATGGAACAAAAACAAGGATTGAAGTGCTCCGAGTCTACTTTCTAAACTACTAATTTATTTTGAAAATGGTTGAGATTAAGGGGTTCAAAAGAGGGACGTACACAAATTGTTGTTGTTTTTGTCAAAAAAACATAACATAGCAACTCTTGTACGACCCTAGCACTATGAAATTTTTTGTAGTATTTTTAAAATTGCCATAGTCAGAAGTTAGCTAACAGTATCTAGTTGATGCATGATTTTTCTGATAATTTTTACTAATTTTCTAAGTGGGCACTTCCTCGAAAAGCATAATTTTGGCCGTGTTCCCCCTAAAATTTTGAAATTAATTGATTTTATTTATTATTATTTTTTTAAAATTTGTAGAATGGATTCTAGTTTCTAAAAATGTAATTTATTTGAAATTTTGATGAACAGTTAATTTATAATGAAAAAAAAAAAACACTACTTTTTGGCAAAAAATAGACATACAAACAAAATAAATTATGGATGAAAGGCTTAACATTGTCAGAAAGTGAAAAATATTACATCGTTGTTTATCTAAGAGAGAACCTAACATTACCCATGTGTTTGATTTTGTCGATATTGAACCAGATGCAATCCTGGCGGTGGGCACAAACCCGATTATGTGAAAAATTGTAGAA
>VDFB02000002.1:20306560-20331033 GCA_007258455.2 Sequoia sempervirens | reverse complement strand
CATCACCACATGTGGTCTTATAGGCCTTATTAAGACAAAATTCCTCCAAAACTATAATCTAGACCTTATGACATTGATAGCACTGATTTAAACTATTTTGGTTTTCATCTCTTTTTCTAAATTACCTCATCAATAAAGCTACCTCATCACCTATATGTTGTCTATTTATGAAGCATTGAATGACATATATATTTAATTTATTTTAATGGATACATTTTTTGAGGAACTAATATTCATCTCTTTACCATTCTACAGGTAAAAGTTATTTGTCATGCCGAAGAAACAAACTGTTAAAAGGAAGAAAAAAAATAGATGAATAGCTCCAAACCTTCAAAGATAAGGAGCAAAAATGGTTGAGGGAATATCGTGAAAAGAAGAAATTGGAAACAATTGAAAAAAATAAGCCAATTGAAGAGGAACCTCAACCATTAAAAAGAGAACAGAAATTGGTAGCACAAAGGGACCGAATGTGAAAGTGTCGTGGTAGGACAGATTCAGATACCGTAGTTGGAGACACACCCTCTACCGCAAGTGAATACGAAGGGACACCATTAAGCACAAGCGAATATGGAGGGACACCATCTATCACAAGTGAATATGGTCAGACACCATCCAACGCATCTCAAGTGAGAGTACATCATCACTTAGATTTGACAAAGAAGGTATGCCATCATCCCCACGTGAACCTCAAGGTATGTCTTCTACTCCACCCTCAGTCGAAGGTACGCAATCTAGCCCACCTCAATGAAATATTGATGAAATTGCTAATGTTGAGATGTACGTACCTAGGAGAACACCACTTAGAATTTTGCGTAGAAAGCCAAAGTATTTGATTAATATTGATGAGGATATTTTGCAGCACATGGAAGGTAAGATTCCAGAATGCACTTATAGAAGATATGTTGATAAGATTTGGAAAATGTTCTTTGAAAGGATAAATGAGACCACATGATGTCAAGTATTTTTTAGAATTATGCAGGGTTTGAAGTACAGAAACATCATGAAGACTCTTGGGTTGAGAACATCGAATGCATCAAGTGAAAACACTATTGTGAAAAATCTAATGGATGCCTATGAGAGTGTGGGTAAGACCTCATGCTCAAAGGATAATAATGTCACCATACGTGTCATTACATCGACTTTGGTAAGCTATCAAACAAAGAGATCTTGTCTCATTAAAAAGACAAGTGAACAAATGGGAATTAGTAGAAAAAAATTATCGAAAGCCATTCAAAGGTGACAAAGAATTGAGGGCACCGATTCAAATGAATTATGGGAATTCTCGGGGAGACTGCCACATAAAGATAAAAAAGTTGTTGAAGCATTGAAACCACTAATTGAAGAGTATTGGAAGAATGATACAAGGCCATCTCTAAATCAAAGGGAGTTGTAAGAAGGAGAATCGGTAGTCGGAACTGTGAGCCACATCCAAAGCATTTTTTGGATACGACTCAAACCCAATTTTTTCATAAATTTCAAAATGATTATCCTCAAATTAGTATTTCTCAAATTTTTTGGAAATGCTTAAACATTTTTATGTCAAGATAAATCACACACACACTACTTGTTGATGTAGACTACATATTGAATTCTCTAACCATTATGATGTTTATCGTTCTATATGTTTAGATTTGCATACTAACGATGTTTTGCAGGATTGTGGCATAGAAGCCCCACCAAAATCTTCAAGAGAGTTCTTATCCAAAAAATTATGTGAAATAGAGGATGGCCAAATATTCTACAGGACAACATGCTTGGATGGTTCACGCGAGCATTGCGATGGCTTGCAACGAATGCCAGTATGTCAACATATGGAAAGCATAGATGAGGTGGGACAAAAACTAGTAGAGTTTGGGAAGTATAAAATAGTGACATGCAATACAAAAGATGGGTCTAAAGAAGAAAGGTGTGAGTTGGTTATTCAGAAAATTCCAGTGTATTAGTTTATGTCCATGTTTCGTGAGAATATAGTGTATGAGTATGCAAGGCATACCCATAGAGCCCGATGGCTAGACACACAATTCAAGCTATGCAAGAACACCTTTCCACTTGGTAGCATAGTATCAGTGGTTGAATTTATAGAGAACTACACTCTACAGCCACAACGTGAGGTGCATTCATACTATTACAACTCCACACAGGCTTCGATATTTGTGCACATAACATTCATTCATGCAGCTAATAGTACAGAGGACCAAAGGAAGGTATTGAGGGAGTATCACTTTTATATTAGTGATGATCACACACATTCTCTAGAGTTCGTGAAAGGTCACTTCTAGATGTTCTACATTCATTTGGCTCAGAAGGGCATAGCATACGGTCGACATATAATATGGTCATATAACTGTGCATCACAGTTCAAGAACATGCGCATGTTCTACTGGTTGTGCAGGATGCATCTCACTACACATGTTCAACATATGTGGAACTTTTATGAGGCCAGACATGGAAAGGGAGAGCATGACGATGCAAGAGCATGCGTGAAAAGAGCATTAGCATGAGAAGAGTTAAAGTATAAAGACAGTGCAAAGTTGATAGATGCAAGATCAATCGTCGAGTGGTGTAATGCTTCGATGGGTCCAGGTAATGAAGGTACATCTTTAGTTTGTAGATTTTTTTGGTTGATGGATGATACTAACATTGCACCATATGAGGATTTTTGTACACTAACAGGATTGAGTGAGCTACACTCTTTCCTTAGCTCAAATGTAGGTTCATGGAGTATCGATACACGTAAGATGGCATGCTTTTGTTCTTCATGTACAATGCAAGCCTGAAATGATTGTGAGTCAGGGGAGTGGGTTGACAAATGGTTGACAAGTTATCTTAGCCCACTTCACATGTATCACCCTCCGACAACATTGGAACTAACACAGATGAAATCATCGGCCGACTTTGACCACATATCAAATCTAGTTCAACCAGGTAATATATCTACTTGCTTAGTTTTTGAAATTCCATATTGTTATCTTACTTTGTACTGTATTCATAATGTTGACTAATTTCAAGAGATATGCCACACATATCAATGTAGGGCATGTTTATGCAGTTATTGCAGATGAAGACAACAAAGAGGGAACAAACAATTACTTGTGTCATTGTGTTGAGGCCAAAAAGAAATTAGAAGCCCCAATTATAGATGGAGAAAACATCGAATACCCTACGGGCTCAGTTGTTGTTATTGGAACGTGGCTAAGAAGGTACCCACATAAGAGTGTTAAACATTAGCTATTTGAGGACTTTGACACGCATCGTAAGATTCCTCATTACTTAAACCTTGTCATGGCATCCAATTTTTGTTTTACCAAATATGGGGGTAGACCTTTGAACAAGACCTTGTGAAAGGTCTGTGAGTTTGACCATGAGATAATACTTGACACAATAAAGAGTAGAGCATACCCAGATGGTTCATTGGATTTTTTTTAAGTATATGCACAATGGTTCTTATTAATTTATATTTGTATCCATGTTAATTTTTTTGATGCCAATGCTATCATCTTATTTTAGTTTGTGTATATGTAAGTAACTCGATAAACATTGATTGGTCTCCCCTTGCATAAAATATAGATTTATGAGCCATCTAAGAGAATCTTAGGTAGAAAAGCAATATAACATCCTTATTTTGATGATCTTGACAAATCTCTATTATGATTTTAAGCCATTACAAAAGTGTGTTTGAAGCTTGGTGAGGAAATTTCAAGTTATTCATTTTAAGTTAACCTTATCATGACCACCTATGATGTAGACATTATAAGAGAATCTTGAATTTCAAGATATTCTATTCATGAGAGGTGTTGTGTGCAATAGGTATCTTGGAACCCCAGTGAAGATGTATGACCAAGAGTGGTCCTAAGTTGAGAGATTGCCATGCCTATCTTTAAGTTCCTTCCATCTATTTTTATTTCATTTCCATTTTGGATGAGTTGTTTCTTTTTATTCTTTTACTTTGCGTATCTGTAACTAAACTAGTAAAAATTGATTGGTGTCTCCTTGCAGAAAATGCTAATTTTTGAGCCATCGAAGAGAATCTTAGCCAAAAAAGCAATGCAACATCCTTATTTTGATGATCTTGAAAAATATCTATTTTGATTTGAATCCATTATAAAAGAGCGTGTGAATCTTTGTGAGGGAATCTCAAGTTACTCATTTGAAGTTAACCTCTAGATGAGAACCTTTGATGTAGACATTAGAAGAGAATCTTGAATGTACACATGAGTGACATTGTAACATATATGTGAGAAAAACTTGTACCTAAGTCATTTTAATGATATTTACATGTATAATAACCTTCAATTCCTCGAAGGAGAGGGTTTTTGGTTGATTTGTAACCCATTTTTTAATCAATAAGAACGTTATTTTCCATAAATTTACTAGTTTTTCTCTCTTTTCTTGTTTTTGTATAGTCTATACGGATGCTAAGATTATTTGAAACCTATTGGATGTTGTATATTGATGAATTAGCTTTCAGTTGCACCTATTTAGAGGTTATAACTCTTTGTATAGTGAAAGTTATCTTGTTTTTATTGCTGCTACCGACTTTCACAGTGTTCTTGGATTGAAGGGTTTCATAATGTAATTCGACCCATTCCACCTTTTGTGCCTACTGTAACTTGTGGAATGGGTCCTCTAACTTATAAAATACATGCCTAACCTATTTATAATGTCATGGAGTCAAGGTTGGGTGTTTGGGATGATGTTCTAGGGCTGTAGCAGGGTATTTTCATGATGAAAATGAGGGTTTCAAGTGGTGTTTTGACAAAACGTGGGAAGGACTATCCATGTAATATATTATTCACCATGTACAGGGTCTGGTAAGTGTGGTTGGTGCTTTGTTTGGGTTTGGCAGGTCCAGGAGGTAGGATTTTCATTAAAACCCCAAGTATTTTGCTTGAAATCGAGGGTTTGGTGTATTAGGGGTCTAAAGGTCTTCGACCTAAAAAAAATCATGGAATTGAAGGTTTTGACACATAACATACTTTTGTTTGAGGAGTTTGAGTGAATATCTAGTGTTTAAAAGATCCTCTCTTTGTAAATAGGGCTAATTTAGTACCCTTTGTGCAAGGTGGTCTATTGGATCTTAATGATGGTACAAAGAAACATGGTATGATCTCTTGAGAATTTGTCTTAGGGTCTGTGTTAAAGTTTGATTGATGTTTGGTTGGACATTGGATGGCCTTCTCTGAAAGATAAGCCCATTTGATGAGATTTGGAGACTATATGCCTATTGTTGTTAATTGATTTGATGTAGACCTGGGAGGCTCTATCACAACCATTTTAACAACCCACCTTAAAGAGGCATCTAACAAGATTAAGATGACCTTTTTGGACAATCTAAATCACTCTCAAAGTCTGACAACTAGGAGAAGCATGATTTCACACTTTCACCCCTTGAACCCTAGTAGTAGTAGAAACTCAATTTTTTCCCAATAACTCAAAAGTTCTCCAAAACACCAAAAAAAATCTTGATTTCTTATGCTGCCCACTGAATTCCATCAAAAAGAGAGCACAATCACTATGTACGGAACCGTACAGTTCAAGGAAACACCAGATCCCAAAGTGTAAAAGGTAGAAATCTTTGACAAGGTATTACTCGGATACCATGGTGCTTAAAAAATCTCTATCTGAACCTATGGGATTGCATTGGGGCCCTCTACAATAACCTCTCTCAATTTTTGTTATCTCAGAGTGGTTTTCCCGTGGTGTCCAGTTTTTAGTTGATGGAAAAAGTGTCAAATGCAAGTAGTGGAAAGCTGCAAAGTTGTGCAACTTTCATTCTACAACTCGTGTGACCAAAAAAACTATTTCAATGCATAGGAATATGTATGTTTATGCTAGGCATGGTCCTCTTTTGAACCCAAACACACGGAATCGCTCCAAGCTATATTCAATCAGACCGATCCCTTAAGGGTCCAAAGTGCAAAATGGCTGCAAACCTCAGCATATTGTTACTCGAATACCGTTGTGCTTAGAAACTTCTCGTCTAATCCTATGGGATTGTGTTGGGCCCCTCTATAATAACCTCTCTCTATTTTTGTTATCTCAGAGTGGTTTTCCCATGGTGTCCAGTTTTATGTTGATGGAAAAAGTGTCAAATGCAAGCAGTGGAAAGTTGCAAAGTGGTGTAACTTTCATTCTACAACTTGTGTGACCAAAAAAACTATTCCACCACATCCGAATAGGTATTTTTATGCTAGGAATAGTCATATTTTGCACCCAAATAGATGAAATTGCTCTGAGCTATGTTCAACCGGACCAATCTATTAAGGGTCCAAAGTGCAAAATGGCTGCAAACTTCAACATGTTGTTACTTGGATACCGTGATGCTTACAAACTTCTCATTTGATCCTATGGGATCTCGTTGGGACCCTCTACAATAAAATCTCTCAGTTTTTGTTATCTCAGAGTGGTTTTCCTATGGTATTCAATTTCTAGTTGATGGAAAAAGTGTCAAATGCAAGCAGTGGAAAGTTGCAAAGTGGTGCAACTTTCATTCTGCAACTAGTGTGACCAAACAGACTGTTCCAATGCATCTGAATAGGTATTTTTATGCTAGCAATGGTCCTCTTTCACACCCAAACACACGAAATCACTCTGAACTACATTGAACCGGATCAATCCCTTAAGGGTCCAAAATGCAAAATAGATGAAAACTTCAACATGTTGTTACTTAGATACCATAATGCTTAGAAACTTCTCATCTAATCCTATGGGATTGCATTAGGCCTCTCTACAATAAATTCTCTCAATTTTTGTTATCTCTGAGTGGTTTTCCCATGGTGTCCAGTTTTTAGTTGATGGAAAAAGTGTCAAATGCAAGCAGTGGAAAGGTACAAAGTGGTGCAACTTTCGTTCTGCAACTTGTGTGACCAAATAGCCTATTCCAACGTGTTTGAATAGGTATTTTTACACTAGGCATGGTCCTTTTTTGCACCCAAACATGCGAAATTGCTCCAAGCTTAGTTCAATCAGACTGATCCCTTAATTGTCCAAAGTGCAAAATGGATTCAAACTTCAACATGTTGTTACTTGGATGCCATGATGCTTAGAAAATTCTCGTCTAATCTAATGGGATCACATTAGGCCCCTCTACAATAACCTCTCTCAGTTTTTTCTATCTCGGAGTGGTTTTCCCGTGGTGTCCAGTTTTCAGTTGATGGAAAAAGTGTCAAATGCAAGTAGTAGAAAGTTGCAAAGTGGTGCAACTTTTATTCAGCAACTTATGTGACCAAACGAACTATTCCAACACATCTGAATAGGTATGTTTACATTAGGAATGGTCCTCTTTCACACCCAAACATGTGGAATCGCTCTGAGCTACATTCAACTAGATCGATCCCTTAAGGGTCCAAAGTGCAAAATGGCTGCAAACTTCAACATATTGTTAATTGGATATCGTCACACTTAGAAAATTTTCATTTGATTGTATGGGATTGCATTGGGCCCCCCTACAATAACCTCTCTTAGTTTTTGTTATCTAAGAGTGGTTTTCCTGTGGTGTCCAGTTTTCAGCTGATAGAAAGTGTCAAATGCAAGTAGTGGAAAATTGCAAAGTGGTGCAACTTTCGTTCTGCAACTCGTATGACCAAATAGGTTGTTCCAACGTGTCCAAATAGGTATTTTTATGTTAGGAATGGTCCTCTTTTGCACTCAAAGATGCGAAATTTCTCTAAGCTATGTTCAACTAGATCGATCCCATAAGGGTCCAAAGTGCAAAATAGCTGCAAACTTCAGCATACTGTTACTCGGATACCGTGACACTTAGAAAATTTTCGTCTGATCATATGGGTTTGTGTTGGGCCCCTATACAATAACCTCTGTCAGTTTTTGTTATCTCAGAGTAGTTTTCTCATGGTGTCTAATTTTTAGTTGTTGGAAAAAGTTTCAAAATGCAAGTAGTGGAAAGTTGCAAAGTGGTGCAACTTTTGTTCTGCAACTCGTGTGACCAAACAAACTATTCCAAAATGTCTGAATAGGTATGTTTACGCTAGGAATGGTCCTCTTTCGCACCCAAAAACGCAGAATCATTTTGAGCTATGTTCAACCAGATCGATCCCTTAAGGGTCCAAAGTGCAAAATGGCTACAAACTTCAGCATGTTGTTACTCGGATACCATGATGCTTAGAAATTTCTTGTCTAATCTTATGAGATCATGTTGGGCCCCTCTATAATAACCTTTCTCAGTTTTTTCTATCTCAGAGTGGTTTTCCCATGCTGTCCAATTTTCAGTTGATGGAAAAAGTGTCAAATGCAAGCGATGGAAAGTTGTAAAGTGGTGCAACTTTCATTCTGCAACTCGTGTCACCAAACGGACTATTCCAATGCATCTGAATAGGTATTTTTACACTAGGCATGGTCCTCTTTCACACCCAAACACGTGGAATCACTCTGAGCTACGTTCAACCGGATCGATCCCTTAAGGGTCCAAAGTGCACAATGGCTGCAAACTTCAGCATGTTGTTACTCAGATATTGTGATGCTTAGAAACATCTCATCTAATCCTATGGAATTGCATTGGGCCCCTCTATAATAACCTCTTAGTTTTTGTTATCTTAGAGTGGTTTTTCCATGGTGCCCAATTTTTGGTTGATGGAAAAAGTGTCAAATACAAGCAGTGGAAAGTTGCAAAATGGTGCAACTTTCGTTCTACAACTCATGTAACCAAACGAACTGTTCCAACACATTCGAATAGGTATTTTACACTAGACATGTACCTCTTTCACACCCAAACATGCAGAATCATTCTGAGCTACGTTCAACTAGATCGATCACTTAAGGGTCCAAAGTGCAAAATGGCTGCAAACTTCAATATATTGTTACTCGGATACCGTGATGCTTAGAAACTTCTCATCTAATCATATGGGATCACATTGGGCCCCTCTATAATAACCTATCTTGGTTTTTGTTATCTCATAGTGGTTTTCCCATGGTGTCCAGTTTTCAATTGATGGAAAAAGTGTCAAATGTAAGCAGTGGAAAGTTGCAAAGTGGTGTAACTTTCGTTCTACAACTTGTGTGACCAAATGGACTATTCCAATGTGTCTGAATAGGTATGTTTACGCTAGGAATGGTCCTCTTTCACACCCAAACACGCGAAATCGCTCCGAGCTACATTCAACCAGATTGGTCCCTTAAGGGTTTGAGTGTAGTATGTTGAAATAGGCCATTCCACCTATTGATCAGGCTGTGTCTTGGTGATATGGGCCTGATGTAAGTAGGATAAGGAGTAGGAATAAGAAAATAGCATTGGTAAAGGCATTGGAAGAGATTACTGATGCTGCCCCTGTTGAACATTCAGAATTGAGGCCCCTTAAAAGCAAGGCTAGAAGAGGTGAAAAGTAGAAATTGCTTGAAAATAAGTTAGAATCAGTTGGAAATAGGGTGAGATTGTGGAGTTTGTTGTGTTCAAAAGGTCTGCAAGGACATGGGAGGTCAAAAGTATGTTATGGCATGACATGCCCTAGTTGGGAAAACAGGGGTTTTGAATGAAAAAGAGAGGTTTGAGGGAGTAAACGTAGGTAAAGTCAAGGGGCAGCATAATTTGGCAGTCAATTAAGTTTGTGCAGGTAGAATGAAGAGTGTTGGAATAGGTTTTTTGAGGTTCAGATTTGGGTTCAGGGGTTCGGTTCACTAGTTTGGCCAAAAAATTTTGGAGGGGGTTTCGGTTCGTTTTGGGTTCGTTGGTAAAAAAAACATGTAAAAACAAAAAATATATATATGCATCCTAGAAGCATGAATTAGGAATAGAATATCACATATCATCATATAAACAACAAAAGCACCATAAACTTGAATGTCATTTAAAACATGCATGATAAATATTCATCATTGAAACTTGAATTTTGGTAGCTTGATATACATAATCTATTGATGCTAGGGTTCAATTTGTATGATTTTGAAAAAAGAAGCCAACTGAGTAGAGTTATCAGCATTCTTCATAAATCATAAAAATTTGTTTAGTACACTAGCCATTTTGATGTCTTCTTGCAGTCTCAAACATTATTTTGTATCATTGTTACATTGGTCTTCAGAGTGGTGGCTTAATATAGCTCCACAATACAAAATTTGGTTTACCTTCACAGTGTAACAATGGCATAGGCAAATTTTTCTTTCAAAGAACCAAAGGGTGACTGCACAATTGAAGTGTATAAACACATCTTTTTGTAATATCAAGGATAATTTTTGAAACTTCCATGCATTGCTAATCTAAAAGGAAAATTCTTTTGCCTAATCTACATGCAACCATATTGTCAAAAAGAGAAAAACTTCCTGAATGATGCAAAGGCATGGCCAAGCAGTTCTAACTCTTCGCATGAGAGAAGAGAGATGTTGGAGAGTACATCAAGTCAATGAGAACAAAAGTGTAATGTGTTTTAGTTTGTAGTATTCCTCTATTTCTCTATAGATGTATGATAAATTCTCAGTTCAATGATATAGAACAATTTTTGAAAAAATAAAGTTGTGTCACAATCCGCTTTCAATCTAGCAAGCAAAAATGAAAGCTCAACCTCTTGGAATGAAAATGATTGTTTGCAAAAAAAATGAATAAGAATGAGGTATTTAAGGTGTTTGAAGTGATTTAGACGTCACTTTTAGGGTTTCCTTGGGTGTGGGTCAAAGTCAAACTCCATAAAATATTAAAAAATTGTTCAAAAAACACTTTTTTGGATTCCTAGGCACGCGGTTTATATCTTGGTTCGCCTGGGTTCTATCTGGGTTTTTCCCTGGTTCTCTTCAGTTCTACTTGTGTGAACCAGACCAAAAAATGAAGGACTTTGTTCAAACCCATAGGCGAACCAAACCAGGACCCACACCTTAGCAAACCAGGACCAAAACCAGGGCTAAAATAGAAGAACCCGGTAACATAGATAATGTGTCAAGAAGTTGAATACTTCATCTACTCTGAATATTACATTTTGCAAGTGTTACATGAATATTATGTATCCTTTGCTTAATTCAGTTGTTCCAATCAAAGGATTAAATATATTGGAATCTTTTTATCAATCATTTCATGGAATACCAATTGAAAACATATTTTTTGCTTTTAAATAAAGTTGTTTACTATCAATCAATTAATATATTCAAGACAAACCATGAAGGACAACAATGATCAATGCTAGGGCTAACCAATTAATAATTATACACGTGAATAAGTCAATCATGTACATGTGAATAAGGGAAGCACAAGTAGTCATAAACACATAAGCCTTGATACACATGAATACATAGTACATACACAACTTAATACAAAGGATATACATGAATACAAGGTATACGCATGAAAACACGTAAGTCACAAAGTATATATTAGAACACACGTAAATAAAAAAAGTATACACGTAAGTTGTAAAGTATACACTTGAATACACATAACTCATATCTATTGAACCATGAATTTATAATGCAAATATGGACGCCATCGATAGAAAAGATTTGCATTAACTAAATAGCCATGTACGCATACATCAATATATGTCGATATAAGTATAAAATATAGTCACAAAATAGCCATATAGGCAAGTACGAGAATTCCATAAAGGCATACAATTTCAAATATATCCAATACAAAATATGTACAAAATTTCCATTTAGGCATACAACAAAGGGCTCTTGAATCAAAATTCATTTCTCTCCATGCTCTGGAAATAAATTATTTCCCTTTGTTTGTTGATTTGATGGTGATAAGTCCATCACTCATTTCTGTTGTGCTCGAGGAGTGCTCCTGCTGCTCCTCCTACTGTTAAGTTCTTAGTGAAGTTTTAACTATTAAAATAAGAAGTAAAGACATTAATATATAAAAATTATATTATAAAAAATGATATATTTAAAAAAAATCACTTACATCCATCTCACAATCGCTCTCCATGACAAGAATATTTGCACGTTGATGCTAAGGCATGCTCAAGCCCTGCATAAACCATCCAAATAGGAATTAAACTACGAATCAATAATGCTTTGATTTTTCACTAGAACTAACATCTATAACAATGAATGTAAATTAAAATTTAGTAATTTTCCTCATACCTCCCCTGTCAGAGCCATCAAGGATTGTATAGTGGATGAAACACCGATATCCATTGCCCTCATAACATTTGGAGGTGTTTTCATCACCAACATCTAAAAATAAAACAACAAATTATTCAATCACAAAAAAGTTACAATAGCAATCCACGTCATGACTTATAATGTATGAGATCTAATGAAAAAAATTTTGAGTACAAGTATTAAACTATATATTTCTGATTATCATGCTTACTATTTGCCCTATCCATATCTTGTTCGAAAGGATGTGTTTTTAGGCTTTTACCCATAGTAGCAAGTTGCTGAACTATTTGATTAAATGCTTTTGTAGACATGTACAATAACTATGGTGGCATAGAGAAGGAAGTTAATTGTTTGAAAACGTGCACAAAAGAAATGGGGTCTCGTGGTGATGGAATGCCATTACAAACAAATGCATGTCATGGCATTCCATCACCATAAGACCGCATTTCTTTCAAGAATCTTTTCAAAAAGTTCATTTCCTTCTCTATGGTATTATTTCTTACTATTATGCTTTGATAGATATTTTTCCAAGCATCCATATAGTTTGTTGGAAAGCACCTATTTTAGGCTTTTAGCCATAGCAGCAAGGAAGTGAGTAGTTTGATAAAATTCTTTGGTGAACATGTATGAAAAATGTCGTATCATAGAAAAGGTGGTGAGCAGTTTGAAGAAATTCCTCGAAGAAATGTGGTCTCATGTGGTGATGGAATGGAATTCCATCACCATGAGACCACATTTCTTCGAGGCATTTTTTCAAACTACTAACTTCCTTGTCTATGCTATTGCTTACTATTATGGTTTTATATATTTTTTCCAAGAATCCATAGTTTGTCGTGCTGGTGCACCTTTGCAAGCACATGCCTCCATGTGAAGTAATTGCATCGTGTTGCTTATGTTGACTTTCTAAACAACTATATTGTAGTTGAAATTTTGTCATCTATCAACATCTAGTTATTAGTTATGGAATGTGAAGTAATGCTTTGAGTTTGAATGATTTGCAATGCAATGTAACCAATGATATGAATATAAACTACACAAATCTATTAAGTAGAATTCATTAGTTAAGTTCTCTTTATTATATTACCTGTGTGTAGGTTTGAGTAAATCCACTGGCACTAGGAGCCGTTCCCTTGAAACCTCCAATATTACCCTCTTCAACATCCAAAATCACATATTAAAATACCATTCATAAAACAATGTTATTAACATGTAATAAATTTATAACTGTTTACTAGTTACATACCCCACTGATAGGTGTACTGCAGAAATAAGTAGGTGGAGGGCCGGAGTATCTAGGCTCAACACTATGACCCTGCAATTTTATTAAAATCATAAAACTAAATTAATTAATCTTGCATTTCAGAATTGAAATTTAATAAATTAAATTCAATGAACATGCTAACTTTTACCTAAGTATCAATGCCATACTCATCATGCAAAATGTTAGCCATCCTCTCCATCCCCATAGATGCATATGGATCCTGTGTAGTAGCATACAGATCCTGTGCAACATCCTCCTAAGTGCTAGTGGGGTCATATGAACAAGTGGCCCCACAATATGGACACACATGGGTTCAAAGGCCACCACTCGAAGACTCCCTTGGATGTTGTAGAATAGGGATATTATGATGGATGATATTTTGGGTCAAAGTGTTGATCGCCTGTAATGTCTCTACATTGACACTCTCCTTCATGATGGTATGCATAACAACGTGCTCACGAGGTGGCCTAGTGAGAGCTCATCTCCCTTGCCGTGTAGGATCTGACTATGCACCATGCCTATCCTGAGCCAACCCCCCACCTCTCCCCTGGAACTCCCTCATATCAAAATAATTTGGGATTTGGTTCAATATGAACTCACTGTATAGTTTCCTAAGAAAATACTGGGGGACTTCACAATTGATGCATGGTGGGTCATCAAATACCATGTACCACCTCTCATAAAAATGGTTCCTAATCTCTTGGTGGTGGCACCAATGAATAGGAAACCTCTTCGCATTGAGGCTAAGATTTTGATTTGTTGTAGGGTCAGTGAATAATGAGCACAAATCACCTTTTGTAATTTTTAAATCATTTACTTGTTTATATGATAGTTTATCTGCATAGTATGTCCTAGCCACCTGCCTCCTATCTTGCCATCTAGTTATTTGTTTGCTAATTGAATCTACATTTTTTAACATATATTTCAATGAATTTTCTAGGGTCATTCTTTCTATGGTTGAACCATTTGGATTACTCAACCTACTGATAAAATCCTCAATTTTTTTTTGTTATTCTCAATTTGACTCATCAAATTTTGTTGAGTGCCAAGAGGGTGTTGAGTGATTGGTGGGGGAGGTTGTTGTTGAGGTTGATTTTGTTGTTGAGGATTTGGTTGCTCTTCTTGTTGAGAATTTTGAGGGTTTGCAAGATCATTTGCATCTCCTACAAATTAAAAAAAAAATCAAATATAACCTGAAACTAAGAAATTCAAAACAAACAACAAACAATACTTACCTCTCCCACCTCTTCATCATCCTGGCACCATCCTTGCAAAGAAATAGCGACTGTTGCTGAAGATTTTTGCATAATTCCTCCTAGAACGTGAGCATGAAAATGGGGGTTTTGGTCACGGGAAGAGCAAAAGCACAGTCGAAATAAAATGATCCTCTTTCACTTTTATTTTGCTTTTAAAATGACATAATGCGCTCGCGTTATGCACTCGGTGTGGCCGAGCCTCAGGCTCGACACACCAAACCCATAATGCAAGCACGCTATAATGCGAGCACGTTATAATGCACTCATGTTATAACGCGTTCACATTATGAGTTTTCAAAAAAAAAAAAAATTGTCCACAAAATTGTAACCCAACTTCATGCACCCTCCCAAGCATAAAAATAGACAGAATACCATAGGTGTCCAAGAAAACAAGAGAGTAATCAAACACACCTATCATATACTTTGTTTATCTAACATGTTTGCTCCTTATGCAGATATAGGACAGTACTTTGTTACTATTTTGTTTCAGCTGATTACAACATGAGTAAAATGTGGCTCCCACGAGGGTTGAGCCCAACATGTTTCCCTCTTGTGTTTTAGGAGGGATAGGAAATTGAGCAGCTTGATGAAATTGATGATAACCATATTCTTGATGCATTAAATCAATATGGAATCATACTAGTTGATCAACTTTCATTATCAAATTCAAAAGATGAAACAAACAATGTAAACTATCAGGAAAGTTACTCTTCATCTTTTCACATTGAATCAAACAATTGGCTGCCATCATGCCAAAAAGGGGTAGTACTCTACTGAATATGTCTTTCAATCTTCTTAAGTGGATCCAAAGTCCATTTTAATAATGATATGTGTTGTATTTCATTGCCATTATTGTCAAAGAACAAGCTTTGAAGGAAACACAAGGACAACAGTCATAATCCAATGAAATAGTTTGTCTCTTCCCAAGAAATAGGTGATTTATGTGATAATATGAACACTGAATCACATATGCATCAAGTTCAATTATGGAGATGCATCAAGTTCAATTATGTATTCATCAATACATACAATAGGAGGCATGAGATAGCAAGGAGAACCTATTATTATGAGGAACAATTCTTATACAGCTGATCAAGTATCAAAGATATCTTCATTTAATAATAATGGACAAGGCATTTTATTCATTAAAAGGACAATATGCTATTAGAAAGAAAGAGGATAGGCCTATGACACATCAAGGAAGCATACAATAAGTTGATAGACATAGATGAAATGGGACAGTCCTTAGGTCCATTGAAGTAGTTATCATTTCATTGAAATTCCTTCATAATACAAAGTGTACAACACTATTTCAAATCCATAGTGGGAAATCTAAGAATACAAATAAGGGGGTGTGGAGAAAAGATGAATGATCTTCAAAAGAAAAGATATTGGAGGAACTATAGAAACTAAATTTCAGTTCTAGCCCCACTGCCAAGAAAAGTAATATAAACATGAAGAAAAGTCTTGCCATGGAGGAGTACAAGCCTAAGACCTAGATCCTCCATGAACATCTAGTGATATGGGAAAGAACTTATTACATCTTGCTATTACAAGTCAACTTTAATGGGAAGATTTTTGTACATTATGGGTCAAGTTTCACAGAAGGAAATGCACAAATATGAGAGAGAGGCTAAGAAAAAAGGTAAGGGATAATTTTCATATGCATGGGTTCTAGATGAGAGTCCAAAAGAAAGACAAAGAGGTATAACCATGACAGTTGTTGTAGCGCATTTTGAAACAAACATTTTTCATGTTGTACTGTTAGATTATCCTAGCCACAAATTTTTTGTTCCAAATATGATTATGGGTGCCTCACAAGTAGATGTTGTAGTCTTAGTTGTGGATGCATCCATAGGAGCATTTGAAGTAGGAATGGATGGGAAGGGAATATGAGGACAGACAAAAGAGCATGCACAACTAATTAGAAGTTTTGGGGTGGAACAAATGATTGTTGTTGTCAAGAAAATGGATGCAATTGCATATTCCAAATAAATATTTGACTTCATTCACAGCTTGGGACATTTCTTTGGCCTTAGGGATTTAAAGAATCCTCTTTAACATGTATTCCCATCAGTGTCATTGAAAATCAAAACTTAGTGAGTTGCCCAAGCGATGAGCATTTGAAGCCTTGGTACGATGGCCCACATTTGTTAGAAGCTATAGATCTTCTCAAGATTCTAGCTAGAGATACCTACTAGCCTCTCCAACTTCCAATATCAGAGGTTATATATTCATGTACACTAGGTCAAGTAGCCATGACCCTATCAAGTGGCACTGCAAGTATATTCTAATTCTAACATTCAGTTTCAAAATACTATCCAAAACCACCACACTGATGACTTGAACATGTTCACAAATGAGTAAATGAAGTTATGGGAAAGGAGGTTCAAAACCTCAATGACGACATTTGTAAAGGCTGAAGATTGAACAAAGTAAGGGTTTGAGTCAAAAGGGCAACATTTTCTTGAGGAATGATTGACAAAGATAGCTCTTGTTTCAATCACAAAATCTCATGCATACTATAATATTGCACGATTTTGTCACAATAAAGGATTATGAAACTATTGGTTGCCATTTCACGACATCAAAATAACAAAGATTCTCATATTTTTTTAAAAAAATCAACAAAAGGAAAATGTGGAGGCCACGACCATTCATGAAAATGCTTGGAACATGCATTCAAAAACTCACAGCCATGACATTGAGATACAAAGATACTGGGAAAAATGCATAGAATGTGCATTTTAAACACAGTATGGAACATAGAATGCACAAAGAAACAAGAATATTCTCACTATTTTCTGCATAAGTGTGAGCTCGAAGCAGGTTTTTTCTCTTACAATGAAAGAAAATGGTGCATTCTTTGCACAAACAAAGACTTACTCACCTCGGCCTCACAATTTCTTCAAAATTCATCGGTCTAGTAAGCTTTGTAGCTTCAAGAACCCCAATCATGGTGGCGCAGCTCAAGCAAGAATAGTGAAGTTTCCAGAAGAATTTCAAAGAGAAATGAAACGATTTTTGCATTGTTTCGAGTATTAGGGTTTTTCCATAATCTTCATGCCGACCACTTAAGGTGTTTTTTTCACCTTTATTTCAAAAAAAATGTGCAAAACTAATATATGCCCTTGGTTTTTGTGCCTTAGGAGATTTTCATATCCCTTATGTTGCAAGCATATAAGCCTTTATGACTTTTTTTTGTTTTGACTTATTTGTATGATCAAGTTAGGGCCTTGGTTTTGTTTGCATTTTGATTCAAAACTGTAAAGCACTTGATTTTACTAATGTTGTTATAAATCATTAAATTAAGTTGCTATTTTTAATGCAAACAAAATACCATACCTTATTGATGCATTTATGTATTTTTTTAAGCCTTCATGCTTTGCAAGCATATAGGGTTATTTGAATCAATTAGTCAACCAAGGGAGAGGATATGGTTAAAGCCGTTTTCTCTTTACATTTTAATTTTAAATGTAAAGCATTTAGTTAAATGTTGTAATTATGAGCCATTTAATTGAATGTTTTTTTTAAATGCAAAATTGAAAGAAACATTTGTTGATAAGATTAAGTCAAGGGAAACAGCTTGGAGACATAATGATGATGGACCAACATGGAGAAGGTGTGTGAGGTTTATCTTTGACTGTTTTGGAGGAAATGGGACCATTTTGGAGGCATTGTTGACGTGCTTTTGGAATGGTTGGGTCAAATCTTGAATTTTCTGCATTTTGGAGGAGTTTTGGAAGGTTCTTTTTTGGCCTTTATGTTGCATCTGACTAGGGTTTCTAGAAGGACATGTGTGAGTAGTTGTTTCAAAATTTCTAAAGTATCTTCAAACTAGGTTTGGGGAGGGGAGTTATTTCTTTCTTTATGTAGGCATTGTAGCTTGTCTTGGAGCTTTTTCAAGCAGGAGACTGCATTGTGACTCAGTATCAGATATATATAGCAGTATGTAACACCATTTTTATTAATGAAATTCAATGTTTTACCTTCTTAGAAGCTAATTTATTGAGTGCAGTGTTGTGATTGATGAATGTTCTTGTGAGTTTGGTAACTCCTTCATGTTTTTATCACTTTAGCACCTTTAGGTAGAATGAACATATGTTTTTGCAGGTTGTAAGTCGTGTGGTGGTTCAATAGTTATTTTAGCTGTGGAGACTTTTTCCCTTCAAAGTGACAAGTGAACCAAGCCTCCTTACAAAACACTTATGCATTGATATGTTAAAATATCTGAGTTGTGTTAAGCTGATTTTTTGATGAAATTGTGTGTTAAAATAGCTATATAGGTCTGAGAAATCAAATTAGGTGCATCACCATAGGGGTTTAGTTTTTCTTTTCATGTTTCTTTCTCCCCTTTTCCCATCAAGGAATAGTTTAGCTGACACCAAAAGGGGAGCCAACCCATAATCTAGAGGTCTACTTTCACAATAGGATACCCACAACCTGAAAGTAGTCCCATGTTGCTCCAAATTTACTGAGTTTTCCACAACTTGGCAGGGGTGCAAATTTGGATAGTTAACAGATACATTAATTTTATCTAAATTTTTCATTCCAAAAAAATCTATTTGGACAATGCTCACCTCATAGTGAAAGTGATGCATCTAATCCTCTAGTTTTTTTGAACTTTAACATATCAACCATGTACTATTTGGCACTTGTTTCTTGTATTCTTTATATATTTATGCATTCTTTTTAAACTCAAATTTGTAATCAAAACTTGGAGCTGTTGACACAATCAAATGCTTGATTGGTTAAGGATCCCTTGTAGTGTTTGGGGCATCTCTAATAATTTAAATATGAGGATTAGTAATATCTTTCCAATTACATTAACTAGAGGGGTACCTTCTAGAAGTAAAAATAATTGCTTTGAGGTGGAAATTGAGGTAGTTGGACTTGGAGCTATCATAATGTTTTTCATCTTCAAAATGCCTTGATTATTGAGTTTATGTATAATATCTTCTAGTATTATACCTTCTAGAAGTATAAATAATTTCTTTGAGGTGGAAATGGAGGTAGTTGGACTTGGAGCTATCATAATGTTTTTCATCTTCAAAATGCCTTGATTATTGAGTTTTTGTATAATATCTTCTAGTATTGGCCTCTTCTAAGTATTTTTTGTTGTAGCACTTTTTGACCACTAATCCTACCCATACCATCACTGCCAATAGCAATAGATTCTCCACCATGTAATTCATAAATTGAATTAGTATCTTGAATATTTGAAAACCCTTGTGGTACTGGTTATGATTGTATTTGATTGAGAGGATTTGAAGTTGTAACAAAATGGATTATATCATCCATCCTCAAATAACATTGGGCTTTTTTATCATCTCTAATGCTTCAAAAATTACCAGGTCTTCTAGGGTCTACCTATGTTACCACCTAAGCACCACCTTGTCCTTTAGACCTTGAACCACCACCTTCATAAATCAAATTTTTTAATATGGTTTCTACTAAAGTATATGTTTGTTTTATAGTCACTCAAAGAAATTTTGTATATATAATATACATTAGTAATGAGATCCAATGGTTTATCTTCGCTATCATAATTAGGTTCTATTGGTATGTGAAGCTTGATCATGCTTCAAGTTAATATGTTGGTTAGTTTGTTAGGTGAAGATTCCTCCAAATTAATTAATGGGGGAGTGTAAGGGAGGAAAAGGCCCTCTTATAGGGTCAAGGGGGACCACCCCTTTATGGAAGCTTGGAGATGGAACCCATAGTGGTGGTTTAGGGGAAACACCCCCATTCAAGGGTTTGAGGGTAGAACCCCCAAAGAAAACATTAGTCAATTTTAACGGAGGAATTTTTTGTAAATTCTATTTGAGATTAGTTTTGTAACTACCCAAATTTCTTTAGTTTCTTGTTGTAGAGAAGTGTATATTCATAGGCATGTGAATATGAAATATCACACAATAATGTAGCATGAGAGGAAGTTGTACATTCACATAGGTAAAAGTTTGGAAGGTGTGTTTTTTGGTGAACAAACATGTAGCAGAGCGTGTGGAAGTGTAGTGCAGATTGTGTTTTGAGCTCGTAGCAATGTGAGTTAAATGTAGATAGTTTGAAGGAATTCTTTTGAATGTGCATTCAACTTATTTTTATTGTTTTATAATTTGTTCTTATTGGAGGTTTAATAAAATTGGAATTAATATTCTATGGAGATTTCCCAAAAGGGTGAACCACATTGAAAAAAATTGTCTAAAAATTCACTCTTTCTATCATTTAGTTTATGTGATCAATATTGTTTAATTCATTTTATCAATTTCTTCAATCCTACTTGAGATCCCAACAAGTTCATCATCAATTGCTTTAGAGGGATGCTATGTATTCCATAGATTGCTAAACTCGTCATCTTTTTAGAACTCTTTAAAACTTGTAGTAGTTTTTGGATCACCTAGATCCTTCCTCATAGACTAAAACACATTTATTTTCCACTATTCCTATCTACAACCTACTCATAGAGAATATGGTACTATTTTAAAACTATATCATTGATCAACTCTTTTATAAGAAATTATCGTACCTCCTCATTGTTATCTCAATTTCTCTCTGTAAGTGCAATTCCATTATTTATATTCACAATTCTTCAAAAGAAATACCTTTCTCAATAGCAATTTTATCCATTATTTTTCTATCTCATCCCAATAGTTCTTATTTTTCAATAATTTTATCAAGGGTTTGCATTGATGTTTTTCATTCCACTTTCAACATTATTATTAGCCACAAGCCTTGATTTAATCATGTCACACTAGTGAGAGAACACCATTTTTTTAAAAAAAATCATGTACCACAGTGAGTGGTTTTCTCCTGAATGTGAACCCTCCACATGAAAAATATAATGAAAGAAACGCTCCTATTTTATTGACTAACAAAGTGTATTTGATCTATACTATTTATCTACCATGAGTATTCCAATGCAAAAACTCTTTCTATCACATGTATTGGAATTTTTTAGGGATCTACTCTTGATCCATGAAATCTTAGTAGAATATATTCTTTCGTGAAGTACCAACTAGCTAATTGTATTTTAGATCCCAGTTGAATACAATCTCTACAAGACTCAAGAAATTTAAGAATTGAAGTATTTGTAATTTCTTGATATAATGAAACCAAAAGTAGTGTAAAAGATGATTGTAGTTCCATCCATTATGAAGCATCCTTATCTTATGGGTCCAACAGTATACTAGAACCATTATTTTCACCTCATCATTCATAAAGCATTGAATCTGAAGTTTATTGGCCATAAACATTCCACTAAATTTCACTAGAAATAAATAGAAAAAGTAGGTGTGAATCTAAATGTCTTAGTGAAACCTCATTTAATCATTAAAAAATATTTCTACATGGATTTTACAATGTGCTCACTAAATCTATATTCAACAAGTTGAGTAACATAATGGATATTATATATCATTTCAAAAAGGCTTGCACCCACTTCCCAATTACTATCCAATCCAAGGAAAATGCTAGCATGGAAATAGTATTTAGAACCCATGTTTTAAAAAATTTAATTTCATAAGGAGGTGTATGATTCTCTTTGAGTACATTACTATTCACTATTATAGATTTTATTTTGGTCATTTGAGTGGTTGCTTCATAGTCACTAGCAAGTTTTTCTAGGTTAATATGGATGTTTCCAAAATCTTCGACTAGAAACCCCAAAACATTCCAACCTCTTCTACCATAATGAGCAACATTTCATCTTGGGTATATCTTTTCTAATAATTTCTTTTGTATTATCATCATAATTCCAGATGTAGACCATGATAAATTTTGGGCAAGGGAAAACCTTAGGGACATCATGTGTCCCAATCCAACCAACCATGGTGCAATGATACTACTAACTGGTAATTTTTTAGTTTTTTAAGTTTTCATTTATATTCTAGCCTTATTATCAAATGAAAATTTAAGTCTTGATTTAATCCTCCTATAGATTACAGGATCATAAATATCATGGTATTCATCAATGAAACTTGGGGTTTTAAGAAGTTTGTCATAGTTTTCTTTTTTATTTGCTTTGCCTTTCCCAATAACTAGTATGGTAGTGGTGGTAGACATGCTTGTATAATGTAAACCCTAAACCCCAAGATTGAAAAATTAGAAATCAATATAATGTAATATTTTGGTCATTCATTTACCCAAAGTTTGAAAAGATGAATACAAAGATTGTCGTACAGTTAAACTGACTCTGCTGCATCTCAATATCTATCGGAGTGAATATGTAATCATCTAATAAATAATTAATCATTAATTAATTATTAGGCCCCTTTTACTTTAATTACATAAGCTAAAATTAGAATTTTTTTCATTATTAGATTGAGCTATATTTAGATTTTGTTGTCTCATTGCATAAGATAATGACACTTGTCTCAATCTAATTATACTACTAATTGGTATGATTAGATTTTGGAGTTGAGCACATTCATATTGCTTTAATCTCTTGTTTATGATATGATACTTACTTGCAAGTGAATTTTGGGATTTGTGGGTTTCAATCATCAACTCCAAAATGTTATCAGAGAACTAAATTTGTAGCATCATATTCAAAATTTAAGAGATCTGGGGTTGAGAAAAAAATTGGCACATATTAGAGAAAAATAGACCTTGCCACTACATTCAAAGTGGTAAAAAACTTAAGAATCAACTGTCATTTTGTAAAATTATGAGATTTTTTAGTTGAGGGTATAGATTCCAAGGCTAGAAAGTTTTGTAAAAGTATTGAATATATAGTTTTGTATGGATCCATGCAAGACCATATAGGTTGTATGTAGTTGTACTTACTATATCATCCCGTGTATGAATAACAAAAATTCGATGAAGTAATTTTTTTCACAAGGGCCAATTTTTTTTTTGGTGAATGTTTAAAAAATCAATGTAAAATATGTTTTGGAATATTCTCTAGAAGTTTCTCCTGCCTAGTCTTTAGCACCTTGTCACTCACCAATCACTTTCCCATCATCATTTCCCATCTCACTCACCACCACTACTTGATCTAGTTACTCTACTGACTTGCGCCCCTACCCCACTTATGTGTCCCTAAGAGTCAACACTTTCTATTCCATAAGACTATGTGCTAACTTTATTTAGCCCTATGCTCTCCTACAAGCCAAATTGGAAACTTCTAGTAAATCAAGTATATAACTTGGACATCCAATATTCATTTTTCATTATCCATATATCATTAGAAATCTGGTTTTGAGACTAATCCAATGGTGTTATTTATTATTCTAGATTTTACTCCTAGTAAATTATTTAGGCTTTTGAATTTATATCAAGATACCTTCACTTGGGGCATGTGCACCAAGATGGGGGACCAAAAAATGGCCACTCCACTTTTTGGTACCAAAAGAGAAAATGTGAGTATGTTATAATGAAACACACTCATGTTATAATGCACTCATGTTATTGTTTAGTTTTCACCTAATGCAAGAACATTACAACACTCTACATTACGTTTCACATGGAAAAAAATTATTTCCCTTTCTTTTTTCTTTCTCTTTCTCTTTCTCTTTCTCCTTCTTTGTCCATATATAAGTTGACATTTATATATGGACATTTAAATTCTTATACTTTAAGTTAAATTTCATGTATATAGTTTTAGGATGTTTGAGAGTGGTTTCAGATCTCTAGGAGTTATAATGCAAATTCTAGTCTTTGGAAGATCTTATAATTTTTTAGAGAGTTAAATTTCATTAATCAACATGTCAAATTTCAGTAATTAGGAGGTCAAATTTTAGTAATCAACAATTTTTACTTTCTCTCTATCTCACTCATTATTTATCCCTTAGACTCTGGGTCTCCATCCCTTTATCTGACTCTCTCCCTTGAGCTAAAGACTCTCTCTCTCTCTCTCTCTCTCCTTATCTAAGTCTATCTCACATCTCTCTCCCTCTCTCTCTCTCCCTCCCTCT